>JAFEMH010005952.1:0-52500 GCA_022495995.1 Adenophora triphylla var. japonica
ATATTCGAAATGATGATGTCCCTTGCAAAGAGGTCCGTACGGACCATCTTGCATGCAAAGAGGTCCGTACGGACCAAGTCTCGCATGGAAACCATCATTTCTCCCGGATTTGAGGGAATATTGTGGACTTTAAGGGGATTTAGTAATTATGGAAACAAAGAGGTCCGTACGGACCTATATTGCTTTTCCAGCTTTCCCGAAAATTCCCGAAAGGCCCTTTGTCCCTTTTTATCCTGCAAAGGCTCCTCCCCGGTTTGGTTGGGGGCTCGAGAGGGTTTTGAGAGGGTTTTGAGTGAGCAGAGGTCTCGAGACTCGCGTGGATGAGTCTCGCGGTGTTTCCCGTGTGTTTGAAAGGGAGTGATCCAGATTGGGGGTACTTACAGTAAGCCCTCGACGACGTCACTTATGAAGGAAGTGGGGTCGCCGATAAGATAAGTGGTCCTAATCTGATCGCGTGCCGGGAGAGGAAGTGACCGTGAGGGTCAAAGCGAGGACGTGGCGGCGTCCTTTGGGTGACCGTTTAGGTCAATAGGCCGGACCCCGTGTGATAGGATTCCTACGTATCCCCGGCGGGAATCAAGCCTCGGTCGTAGTTCGGGTGTGGGGTGAGTGTTTTGTGAATGCGGCGTGGTGGTGCCCCGGAGTGTTGTGTGACCGCCGAGGTCGCCGGGTGATAAGGGACGCTGGAGCGTCCCGGGTGACCGTATAGGCTGTGATGCGGACGCGCGAAGGCGTCCGGCGACCGTATAGGTTCGGTGATAAGGACGTGGTGGCGTCCGGGTGACCGTATAGGTCGGTGATAAGGACGTGGTGGCGTCCGGGTGACCGCATAGGTCGGTGATAAGGACGTGCGGCGTCCCCTGCGACCGTATAGTCACGGTGATAAGGACGTGCGGCGTCCGGTGACCGTATAGGTCGATGATAAGGACGTGGTGGCGTCCGGGTGACCGTATAGGTCGGCGATAAGGACGTGCGGGCGTCCGGGTGACCGTATAGGTCGGTGATAAGGACGCGGGCGGCGTCCGGTGACCGTGATAAAGTCGGTGATAAGGACGTGGTGGCGTCCGGGTGACCGTGATAGGTCGGTGATAAGGACGTGGCGGCGTCCGGGTGACCGTATAGGTCGGTGATAAGGACGTGGCGGCGTCCTGGGTGACCGTGATAGGTCGGTGATAAGTGGACGCCGCAAGGGCGTCTCGGCGACCGTGATAAATGTCGGGTGATAAGGACGCCGCCAGGGCGTCCGGGTGACCGTATAGGTCAGTGATAAGGACGTGGTGGCGTCCTGGGTGACCGCATAGGTCGGTGTGAGGACGTGGTGGCGTCCTGGGATGGAAATTTTACGATTTTCCTAATCGGGCGGTTTAAGGCCTTCCGGCCGGAGATAGTTGTGAGGACTCGAATCGTCTTCCTGATTGCGGTCAGGAGGCGTGGCCGCCTTGTGATTCGAGAGGCGTAGATGCCATTTGTGTTTTTGCATGTTGATGTAGAAGGTCGGACTTACGATGATTGCCGGTGCTTCAGGCCGCCGTTGAAGCGGGCAAGGATGACGGCCGATGATTGCTTCATCATTTGGCGTTGGGAGGCGCTTCGTGCCTGGGACTTCGTACTCTGAGGTGTCGCTCCTTCGCGTGTTTGTTTTGCCGTGGAGTGGGCGAGAATGATGGTCGATGTCCGGGGTATGCAGCCTTGCATGACTTCCTCGACTTGCCGGGAGGAGCTCGGGCCACTTTGATGGCGCGGTGCTTGCGCTCGCTGCTGGGCTAGGTTCGGGCTACATTGATCGCCGGTGCTTGATTTGCCGCTGGAAGTTGGCCGGTCCATTTTACGCTTGACAAGATGGTTGATTTGCCAGTGGGCGAGGTCCTGACGCTTGGACGGCCGGGGATTGAATTGCCGTTGGAGGTTCGAGGTCCTTCGAATTGCCGCTCGACGGCTGCGGTCAAATGCCGCTGAGGAGGCGAGGACCGGCCTTACGTTGACGGCCGGTGGTTGATTTGCCGTTGAAGCGGGCGAGGTCCGGTCTTACGCTGACGGCCGGTGGTTGATTTGCCGTTGAAGCTGGCGAGGACCGGTCTTACGTTGACGGCCGGGGATTGAATTGCCGGTTGAAGCTGGCGAGGTCCTGGCCTTACGCCGACTACGGCCTGGTTGAATTGCCGTTGAAGTGGGCTAGGACCGGTCTTACGCTTGACGGCCGGTGGTTGAAATGCCGTTGAGGAGGCGAGGACCGGTCTTACGCTTGACGGCCGAGGATTGATTTGCCGTTGAAGTGGGCTAGGACCGGTCTTACGCTTGACGGCCGGTGGTTGAAATGCCGTTGAAGGGCGAGGTCTTACGCCGATGGCCGGTGGTTGATTTGCCGCTGAGCGGGGCGAGGTCCGCTCTTTACGCTTGACGGCCGACGGTTGATTTGCCGTTGAAGGGCGAGGACCTTCTGCTGACGGCCTGGGGGATTGAATTGCCGCTGAAGGCTGGCGAGGTCCTGCCTTACGCCGACGGCCGCCGTGATTGAATTGCCGCTGAGGCGGGCGAGGACCGGTCTTACGTTGATGGCCTATGATTGAATTGCCGTTGAGCTGGCGAGGACCGGCCTTACGTTGATGGCCGGTGATTGAATTGCCGCTGAGTGGGCGAGGACCGGTCTTACGCTGACGGCCTGGGGTCAATTGCCGTTTTGATTTAGCAACTTGTCGCTTCTCCGTTTTCTTTTGCACCGAGCCTTCTCTCGTTTTTGTCACAGTGTGGTTCTATGAGGTTTTCCGCTTCCCGGATAGAGATCCGGGGCCGTAGCCGCGCACCCCGCTATGTCGCCGGGGCTCGTACGCGAGGAAGAGGAGGACCAGCAGAGGGAAGCTCACCATCGCCATGGGACGTGGCAAGTGGAGCGTCCTGAGAGGGGTAGCCCGGAGGGGTTCGTTTTGTTTCCCGTGGGCTCGGTATGAGGGGGATGAGTTCGAGGGGGCTCCCGAGGTGACAGCGCGGCGGAAGATGCTGCGAGGCTTGACTTGTGATGCCATGTATCTGGGGGAGCGAGTCTTCTGGCAGCATGGCCCGGGTGTGCTTCCCGTGGCTCCGAGGGATCCTCCGTTTGGGATGTTTGACTCCAGGGATATGGATGTGCTGGATTTTGAGAGGTACCTCAAGCGTGTGGGTGCCGAGGAGTTCATTTTGTTTGGTGAGGAGTACGAGACCTTTGTTAGGAGGAAGCCGAGGACGCCCTGTACCGGCGCGGGAGAGAGAGGCCGGCCCGCAGTGCTCCCCGCAGGTTCCGATGCCGGCCGGATTTCACTTATGTCCGTGGGGACGGATCGCGGAGGAGGGCGGTTCTGCACTGCCCGGAGCAGCTCCCGCCGCACAGAGCGGACCCCGACAGATCGGTGAGTGTGCCGACTCTTTTCCATCTTGGCATCTTTTCGTATTTTCTCTTTTTGTTGTCGAGTATAACCGCATTTGATGAGCGTTTCTTTGTCCGTTTGTTGGTGCAGTCCCGGGAGAGCCTACGATATGCCGACTCGCCGTTACGTGGCGATGCGCTCCTTCGCTAAGAAGATGGCGTCGAAGGTGTCCCGTCGGTCTCGCGTCCGTGTGCCGGCGTACGAGCCTATGCCTTCGAGGCATTCTGCAGGGACGTTCCTCCGCCTAGAGCCGAGCCGAGCCGCAGCAGAGGGGCCTTTGAGGGGGCGGCATAGCATGGATGCCGGACTTCTTCTGAGCCGCAGGCCATCGAGGGAGCAGCCCTTTTATCGGGCTTCATGCCTCCGCATGGCGCACTGTGGTGAGGGTTCCTCGTAGCCTTCTTTCTTCGATCCTTTCGCCGGATTTGATCCTTCCGAGTACTTCTCGTGGGAGCCTCAGCGGGTGCCTCGGCATTCCGACGAGGAGGATGTGACGGGCGAGTTCACCGGGATGCCCGACTTTTCCTTGGAGGATCTTGGCGAGGAGGATGATGACGAGGATTGAGTAGTATTCATTTGCTTTCCTCTTTTCATATCCCTCTCTTTTTTTTTTTTGTTTAGCAAATGTACATTTTGTACTGTAATAAAACACATGTATTTGCATGGCAAACAAGATTTTATTTTAAGATGTAATGTCATTTATTTTTGTGATTCCCTGAATTGTCCTAGAAATTGTTGCTATTATTATTTTTATTTTTTGTACATGCCACGTGAGCCGAGAGTGCGTTTGTGGGTAGTGTTGGTTTGCCAAATGGCTTTGGCCAAAGTGTTTGGACCGCTTGGAGCAAGGTTTTGCCGAGGACAAAGGTTTTTTGTACCGTTTGCCGGGGAAATGGGCTCGATTGAAAGAGGTCCGTACGGACAGACCTACATTGCAAAGAGGTCCGTACGGACCAACTTTGCTTTTCAGAGGACTTAAATGTTTTCCAAAGGTCCGGACTTTCTCCCATTCCCCATTTGCAGCCATTTTCGAGCTTTCTTCCCCATTTTCTCTAGGAACCTCCATTTTTGCCATGGATTCTTCGTATGTCCCTAGAATTTTGCCGAGGCTTTCGCAGAGAGGCAAGCACACTTCCTAGAGCAGCTGAAAACGTGGATGCGGCGCCGTATGAGGCATCGTAGACGGGCTTTCGAGGTAAGGTTTCGTCTTTGCTCTGGGCTTGGTCTTTTAAGGAGTTGGTTCCCGATTGGGATTTGTTATGGCCGCCGCGAAGTTCCTGGGATGTTAGGAGGCACGTGTACTGTTTCTCCTACAATGAAATGGTGCCCACTTTTGAAGATTTTCGGGCTTTGATTGGAGGACCGGAGGTGGAGGCCATCTCGCTTCCTTTCGTTGGTGGTGCCGCCGCGAGCGTGAAGCTTGCAGACTTTCTTCGTACTTCGTTGGAAGAAGTGCAGTGGCATGATCCTTGATTCGGGTCATATCGACATTTCTGCGCCGCCGAGCGGTTCATGGTTGATGATGAGAGTGACGTCTCGGGATGTATTTGCCTTGCGTGACGATAGCGACGCTCTTTCCGGCCGCCTCCCTTGGCATTTGTGATGGCGCTTGCTAGATGTGGTAGGGCACCGCAGAGCCGGAGAGGATATTGTCCCGTCGGTGCTGGGGAGACTCTTCATGGTATCGACCGTCCGGCGACCGGGGATCGTTTTATGAGAGGGGGAAGCCCCGCTTTGCTCACCTTGTGGCCGCGAGAGAGACTTCGTGCCATGCCCGAGGCTCCGACGTCGTTTAGCCCGTGGTCATTTGCTCGCCGACCTCTCGTGTTGGATATGGATCACCCGCCCGGGAGAGATGGATGGCACAAACCTTGGTACGCATCGTATCCGCCGGTGGGTTCCGCACCGGAGGATTGAGACCAGGAGGATCTTGCAGAAGGGTCCTACGTTGTCGAGTTCCAGGTTTGTCTTGGTCCTCCTTCTATATTCCGTCGCTTGTTTCCCTGCCAGCTTGGGATGAAGCAGAGCCTTTGTTGGCCGGGATGACCTTGCTATCGCGGAGATAGCTCCTCTTCGTATGGCAGCCTGTGTGCCTTCTTGTATTGTCCGAGGGTATGGAAGTATTCCGCTTTCCCTCCTGTGGTACTTCTTAGACGTCGGGAGAGTGTCGTGTTGACGACTCAAGCATCCGGCCCGGTATGAGCAAAGATGTCGGGCAATCCCAAGTGGTCTTGGAGAGCAAAGGCGTGTAGCGATTCTGGGACCCGGCTGCCGTAGTAGCTATTGCCTTAGGAGTGCCGAAGCCCTGGTCCGACCCTTCGATGTGACGGGAGACACTTTGTTTGACTACGAGACTAGAGTTGACCGACCGACAGGGAGAGGTCCTCTTACGTACTCGCAGGAGGAGATCCGAGCCGAAGCACGGCGAATGAAGCCCCGAGAGCTACCGGATTATTTGACTCTACTGGGAGGACCCCGCATCTCTGACCGAGAGACGCAGAGTTGGTTCACGTGGAGCGAAAGAAGACTCGCCGGGGACGAGGGAAGAAAGGAAAGAATGGCGAGGGGACAAGCGCAGATGGCGCGGAATGACCTCCTAGGTATCCATTCATTGCATTGCAAACACATTATTAGTTAAATGTATTAAGTCCGTTTTTTAGCATGTTGTGAACTTGAGAGTAGACCGTGCTTGAACTCATCAAGAAATGTTGTAACCGTTAGTGATTTGTGATTTACTTTTAAAGCTTTGTCGAGACGCAAGATCTCTTGTTTGCCTTTGTTTCTTTTGTGCACTTTGTCGGCGTCCATCTTTGGACTTTTCTGTTGCATCCGCGGATCAAGGGCCTCGAGCCATGACGGCCATCCCCTTTGCCGAGGCTTTGTATTTGGCCGAGAGGTTGAATGCTCCCTTGACAAGTCGTTCTGACGGTCTTTTTCGTAGCTTCCTTGCCGCTTGTTGGCGTCGGGCTCTTGACCTCAATTTCGCAGCTTCTGTTTGAGCTTCTTTTTTTTTTTTTTTTGTTGTGTGAGCCCTTGCTCGAGCTCTCTTTTTTTTTTTTTTTTTTTTTTTTTTTGAAGCGCGTGAGGGCGAAGACAAGCCCCGGCTTGGAAGTGGACATGAGTCGGCCGCTTGATGCCGAGTGACCCTGATGTCTTTGGATGTTGCCGCCGTCGCTTGACTTGGTCAAGGTGACCTGCCTGGGCGTGTTCTTGAAAAGTGCGGAGCTTGATGGAGGTCTTGATTGACATTCAAACTTTTGACTTTTTGTGTATTTTTAGACCGGACCAATTAAGGTTGCCTACGTCTCCTGACTAGAGGGCTCAGTTCTCGCGTAGTTCGACACTACATGGAGTGCCAAGAGATGCACAGCTTGTTCTTCTTCAGCGAAGTATCTCGCGAAGTTTGCTTCCGTTGACCGGATTCATGAAGGGATTGCCGTCTAGGTCTCGTTAGCTTCATGGCACCTCCGAGAAGATCTTTTGAACCACGAAAGGGCCGATCCATGTGGGTTCCCATTTTCCCAGCTGGGTTGGTTCGAGTGGGAGGCTTTTCTTCGAGTACAAGGTCACCTTCCCCGATGTCTCGGGATTTGACTTTCTTGTCGAAAGCTCTAGCCATCCCGCTTTGATAGGCTCGGACGTGTTCCATGGCCTTTAGTCGTCGCCGTCTAGCAGAGCCAATTCGTCATGTCGGCTTCGGAGCCATTCGACTTCGTTGATGTCATTTTCCAAAGAAGACTCTGAGTGAGGGAATTTCTAGCTCGATGGGAAGGACTGCTTCCATCCCGTATGTCGTGGCAAATGGGGTTTCTCCCGTGGTCGTTTCCGACTGATGTGCGGTAGCCCCAAAGTGCAAGGTGCAGCCTTCTCGGGCCAATCTCGTCCTCTGGTGGTCATTTTTCTGATGATCCGTTCGAGGGTTTTGTTTGCCGCTTCCACGGCGCCGTTTGTTTGTGGCCGGTAGGGAGAAGATTTGTGGCGTGTGATCTTGAATTCAGCCAGCCTCGTCAAATTCTCCTTCGAAGTGTGAGCCGTTGTCCGATATGACCTCATTTGGGATGCCGTATCGGCATATGATGTTTTCCTTGAGGAAATGTGCGACCTTCTTGGAGGTGAGTACCTTGTAGGACTTGGCTTCGACCCATTTGGTGAAGTAGTCGATGGCTACTAAGATGAACTCGCGACCGTTGCCGCTCGGGCGGAGCGATTTTCCCGATGACGTCAATTCCCAAGTGGCAAAGGGCCAAGGTGTAGTCATGCAAGAGAGATCGTGGGGCGGCAGATGATTGAGGTTGGAGAACCGTTGGCACTTGTCGCAGCCTTTTCTGACAAAGTGGATGCACCGCTCCATGGAGATCCAAGAGTAGCCCATCCCGAGAATGATTTGCATCGTGGCTCGCGTTCATGTGGGGACCGCAAGCTCCCATTGTGGACTTCGTTCATGAACTTGTCTCGCTTTCTTCCCCGGGCCGACGCAGCCGTAGAGTGGCCCATGGTAGCGTTTCTTGTATAACATGTCCCCGAGGATGACGAAGTGAGAGGCAAGGCGTTTTAGGGCCATGATGCTCTTGGTTTTGACCCCTCCCGGGTGTTGACCTTCCTTGTTCATGAAGGCGCTTCCGTTCTTGAGGTATTGGAAGATCCGGTTGTACCATGGCTCATCGACGGGCTTAGGTTCTCGGTTCGATCTCACAACAAGAGGCGTGAATTTCCTTTCGTCCGACTTTGAAGGGTTTGATTGCTTTTCCTTCGTGGATTTCCACAAGGGAGGCCAAGGTGGCTAAGGCATCTCGCAAACCTCGTTTCGGTCTCTTGGCAAGTAATGGAAGGTGACCTCTTCGAATTGTGTGATGAGGTCCTCTATGCAGCATGGTATTTTTGCAAGCCCGGTCTATGGTTTTCCACTTGTTGGAGACTTGGTTGATGATCAAGGCCGAGTCCCCATAAACTTCGAAGTTTCGGACATTCCTCTCGAGTGCGGCTTGTAGTCCAAGAAATAAGCAGCTTCATATTCGGCGGCATTGTTGGTTACCTCGAAATTGAGCTTTATAGCAATTGGGGTGTGCTCGCCTTGGGATCCACCAAGAGCATACCGATGCCGTTTCCCTTTGGTTGGCCGCTCCGTCAAAGAATAATTGCCATCGGTTTTCGCCTTCGATCGCGAAGATTCCCTCGTCCGGAAATTGTGGTTCGGGCCTCGAGCCTCGCTCTGCTGGGAAATCGCCCGCTTGTTCACCCATGGCCCGTCCCTTGATTGACTTTTGGTTTACGTACTTGATGTCAAATTCCGCTAGGAAGAAAGACCATTTGGCGAGCCTCATTGACAGAGATGGTTTGTCGAAGAGGTACTTGACCGGGTCCATTTTGGAAACCAAGTGTACCGTGTGCGACCGCATGTAGTGCCGTAGTTTCCCAACAACCCATACCAGAGCCGCGCAGTTTTCTCGAGGGCCGAGTAATTGAGTTCGCCGCCTTGAAACTTTCGACCGACGAAGTAGATGGCGTTTTCGACCCGTGACTCTTTCTTTTCTTGACAGAGCATGGCTCCAACCGCGGTGTCTGGCCACGCTAGGTATAGCAACAGTGGCTTTTCCTCGTGGGGAGGGCAGAGAATCGGAGGACTCACAAGGTATGCTTTTATTTTTTCAAAGGCATCTTGGCATTCTCGAGTTCCATTCGATGTCGGCGTTCTTCTTCATCGCCTTGAATATTGGCTCGCACATAGAGGTCAATTGGTTGACGGCGGCCGATATATTGTGCGGCCCATGAAGCTTTTCACCTCTCGTCCGAGTTTGCGGTGGTCTCATTTCGATGATAGCTTTGATCTTTTGAGGATCCACCTCGATGCCTCTCTCGGTGACTATGTATCCCAAAACCTTGCCTCGCTAACTCCAAATGTGCATTTGGCGTGGTTAAGCCTCATTGAGTGTTTTCTGAGGCGATTGAAGAATTTTCTCAGTCTCGTGAGGTGTTGTCCGTCCGATCCCTTTGAGTGAACGATCATGTCATCGACGTACACTTCGATCTCTTTGTGGATCATATCGTGGAAGAGGGCGGTTGCCGCCCGTTGGTAAGTAGCCCCAGCCGTTCTTTAGTCCGAACGGCATTACCGTGTAGCAAGAGGTTCCCAGGGGTTGTGAAAGCCGTCTTTTCTTGGTCTTCTTCGGCCATCTTGATTTGATTGTAGCCGGCAAAACCGTCCACGAAGGACTTGACTTCGAAATTGGTCAGTAGTGTCTACCAACATGTCGATATTGGGTAGTGGAAAATCGTCCTTGGGACTTGCTTTGTTGAGGTCTCTAAGTCCACGCAACAACAGTACTTTTCCATTGGCCTTGGTGACCGTGACAATATTGGAGAGCCATGTGGGGTACTCGATCACCCCGATGAAGCCGACGCGGAGCATTTTTTCGATCTCCTCTTTGACTTGTAAAGACCACTCGGCTTGATTCGGCGTAGCTTTTGCTTGATGGGCTTAGCCTCGGGATTTAAGGGAATCCGGTGCTCCACAATGTTAGGATCTAATCCGGCATGTCTTGGTAAGACCAAGCGAACACGTCCACGAACTCTTTGAGCAATGCAGCCAATGCGTCTTGCTCGTGCCGGTGAAGAAACTTCCGATTTCGCCTCTTTTCGCTCTTCGCCAGCTCCCAAATTCACTTTGGTTAAAACCTCCTCGGCAGCCTTGGGCCCGGTTTTTCTCTCGTTTGACAACATGCTTAAAGATGTGCTTAATGTATTGTTCGTTTAATGTGTCCGCTTCTTTATCAAGTGAATCGTTATTAACCTGCTTTGTGTGTTAGTTAATTTATCGCTTGTTAAAGATGCAATGAGAGGATACTGAAAGATCGAAGCATTCATTAAGAGCATACGGAATACATTATTGGCAATGAGTTCGTAATCTTCCGGCGTGAGGCCATCGATGACTCGAGAGACTCAAATTCAAAGCTAATGGACTCGTGGATGAGTTTTGACACTAGACTCTAGGACTCGAGGGGTCGACCAAGTTGTTCGATCATGTCCTTTTTGGGCAAGAGGCCCTGAGAATGTGGCCCAGCTTATTGAGGGGCAATGAGCTTGATAGGAGAAGGGGCTTGAAAGGCTTTATGTCACCGTTCCCGATCATTGCTATCACAGAGTTATCGAAACAAAATCGATTAGATCCGGCATCTCGATTTCTTCTTTGAAGAGCAGTGTGTAGCAAAGGTTCGTCCCAAGCATCGTCTCGGAGTCTCTTGCTTTTGTCTTGGGCATTGCTAGCTCGAATGCACTGTCCCGTTTGTTGAAGGCATGGGTGTTGACAGAGAGTTTTTCGAATTCTTCCGCCAAAGAGGGGGTTTTCCCGAACCAAAATTCGCTGTGAATAGTGGTGGTTGTGGATCCCGGCAGGGGCGGTGTGTCGAGGAATGCTCTTCGGACAGGATTTGGCTTGAGGCCTCCGAATCTTGCCAGTTCTCGCCGGAGCTTGTCCACGGTTGTCGGCCGCCTTTGTTTGGCGCCGATCGCCTCGTTCCCTTTTCTCGGATCTTCTTCCAAGTTGCCGGCCTTCCTTGTGAAGTACTTGGTCATGTCGAAGCCGTAAGGACGAAGATCGGAGATTGCGTGCAAGCCTCTTTGTTATCTCGTGGAGCGTTTACGTGCAGCTCGCTTGTCCTCCGCAATGTGTTCGGGAGTAGGAGAGTATCCTGTGCCGTGTGGTATTCTCGTTCTTTGATATTGATGATCCGTTGAGTGCCCCGATGGCGTTTCCCCAAACCGAGCCCCGGATGTAGTTCATGTGCTTCATCATTTTCATCGGGGAGGGATCTTGTCCCAAATCAAAGGCAGTCTATGTGGCACACTTGGGCCTTTGGGCTTTCGATGGTGAACCCCGTTAACATCATGCCATCATCGTCGGGTTTGATTTCTAAGACCGGGACGCCGTTGGTATCGGTCCTTTCAGCGACTATGCCGTCGCCGTAGATGATGGTCATATCTGCTCGGGACGAACTTTACGCACCGATGGAGAGTGGATGCCACCCCATTGATCCGATGTAGCCAAGGGCGTCCCCGTAATGGCGTGAATGTGATCGGGATGTCGATGACTTGGAAGTCTCCGTCGACCATTTGTTTTCCAAACCAAAGGTTCAAGGTGGCTATTCCCAAGACTCGGGCGGGATGTCGAGTCGTATGCCTTGATTGCCCGAGTCGAGGGTTTTAGATCGCTGCTTTGATCCCTAGCAAATCCATCATTTTGGCCGGAAGGACGTTCATGGATGATCCCCCATCTACCAACACCCGAGGGAGACGGCGCTCGTCCGCTTGAACCGTTATGTAGAGAGGCTCGTTGTGGTCGCCCCAAATTTTGGAAGATCGAGTTCGTGAAGGTGATGATATTGCCGTAATTGACGTTGCCAATCATCTCGAACCGCTTCATCGGTGTCACCGTGATGGGAACCATGGTCCGGGCCAGGCTTTCTTCCAACTTGAGCTTGTGCGGGTAAGATGAAGTGAGTAAGGACCAGAGTGAGATGTTAGCCCGAGTGCGCTTGAGCCGTGTTAAGACAGATCTTCACTTTGGGTCCGTGGTTTCGCCTTCTTTGGCGTAGGGTCCCTTTTCGCCTCGTGGCTCGTGTATGATCGGCCTTTTGTCCGTCCGTGGAGGATTCACTGGGATTTGACCGAACGTGTCGAACATTCACCTCTCGACTTGTGGTTTTGCTTGTCTCTCCCGTTTCGGAGTGGGAGGAGCCTCGATTGGCGTAAGGCCGCATCGCGCATTTCAATTCGTTCACCGTCATGGCTTTTACCGAAGCATCAATAGTGGCTTTGAGATCTTCCCAAGACAGGGGTTGGATTATCTGGACCTTCGGGCCTTCGTTGGCGGTGCGAAGCTCGTCCCACTCGATCATGGAGCAAACATTGCCGTGGCCCCGTGCGTAACTAGGCCGGGAGATTTGTCGGAGTAGATGACGTAGTAGTCAAACCTTCCTGAGGGTTCTCCAAGGGTTCCGACTGTGGGATCACCGCATTCATACCTCTTTTTCAGCTTTTGTTGAGAAGATAGCTTCTTCTTTCGTCGAGGACGGCCCTCGTTCATTGCATCCCGGGAATTCCATTTCCGCACAAGCACCGCAATCGCAGACGTCCCACCGATGTGTTCGTTGTTCGGCGGTGGTACCGGGACCTCAGGAGGCCGGATGGGCGTGCTTTCCTCCGGAAGGTCTTGTGGCCTTACGTCATAACCGCATGGCTCGTACGAGGGTAACAGGTTGACTTCTCGGGAGACAATGAGAGACGTTAGAGGCCGTAGGAGCAAGCCATAGCTTGGGAAGCCCCTGTGTAGTTGGGTGGCTAAGGTTCCGAAGTGGTGCATGGCACCTTCGATCCAGCTTGTTGCTCACCTTGACGTTTCTCAATAGCCATGAGGACCGCCAAATTTCTTCCAAAGTGTTGGGAAATTTCTTGGGGGTAAGGTCCCGTGCTCATCCTTGTTATCCACCGACTTGGCCACGGGATTTGACGGACCGTCCCGGTGACGGAGCCGGGAAGAAGGTAGGACCTTGCTGTTTTGACACTCGGGAGACGGGTTCCCGGTACTCTCGACCACTCTCTGTTAGCTGGAGGGGGTGATGGGCAAGGTTTAGACACGGGAATGGCCTAACGGGATAAAAGGGGGAAAGCTCACGTGGCATGCGGTTTCCGTTTCTTTTATTTTTGATTTTTTTTTTTTTGTTGTTTTAATTTACTTAAAACAAAGATTTTCTCGTAATCCTAGGTAGGTTGGAAAAGATTGCTCTTCTTTTTCGCAACTATGCTAGATCCCGGGTCCGGAGACCATCTCGTGCGGCTATAAGCCCCTCGTTTTGCACCCGTATTTCGACATCCCAGGTGGACAGCCCTGTGCGAGGGTCCTATAGTGCAAGCGGTTTCCACCGGCCTAAAAGAAAATCGAACCTAAGGACCGAGCCTCGTCATGTTCGTTTTGATGCGTTAGCCATGTGAATAGTGAACCGAGCCGCCACCGAGTCAAGATCAGTCAAGAGTTCGGCATGACCTTCTCTTTACTTGCTTGCGCAAGGGATCTCGTGACGTTAGGCGTTGGCCGGGTCATATTGTCATGGCCGACGTATCAAAGGCGTGATGACATGGTGTCATGCGAGCATGGATGTATATCCGGACGGAACATCGTTCGGGTGTAGCTTCGGAAATCAAGATCAGTCAAGATTTTAGCATGACCTTTCATCGCTTTGCTTGCGCAAGGGATCTTGAGTTCCGAGCCTTGACTCGTAAAATGGCCGGCATGGTATATGTATCCAGCCGTATGACACGGACTGGGTAAAAACCAACCGAGTCTGGACAGAGTGTGACTCAAGACTCAAACGTGCAGGGTTGACGCTTGGCTAGGATGGGATGTTTGGAATGATCCCGTGCGCGCCCAAGAGGCCTAGGAAGACCAAACGGACTGCAACTGAGACCACTCCGGGTTAAGGGTTGTAGTGTGCAGTGTATCCGAGGCAAGAAAGGCGCATAGTGTGCGGTGTAACCGAGGCAAAGCAGAGTAGAGTGCGGTGTAACCGAGGCAAAGAAGGCGCGTAGTGTGCGGTCTCTAAAATTCTTTTTCTGAGTAAAATAGAAAATTTTGAAGAATTTTAAATGTATGCACAGATGTATATTGATGCATTTTTTTTGTATTTTTATTTTTTTTGTAAAATAAAAACGAAGCACGTGCACACACACACAACAGTTAAAGGAAGGGGTAAAATGAAAGTTTGACCCTCATCATCGTTTTAAAAATCTTTTGTTTTGTTTAAAAGTTTTTAAAACAAAATGTCCCCAGCGGAGTCGCCAACTGAAATTACCCGGGATCCGGCTCGCGCGCGGATGGTGCCCCCGTGCATCTCGCGCTCGTTCGCTGTTCGGGAATGTTCGCCCGGATCCGAGAGGCAGCACAATCGCGCCCTAAGATCCGGCTTATTCCGTCTTAGCGTTTTGCGAGGTTGGAGGTGTCTCGCTGTGTTTTGCTTTGTAGAGTCGCCACGCCGTTTTTATTAAGCCCAAAACATTGAAAAGGGCATCGCTTAAAGATAAATTTTAAACCGTTTTTGTGTGATGAGATTTTGAGTTCGGAGGTCGATGACTCCTCGGGAAGAGAATATTAGAATATTAGAGCTCACCCGAGTAGCCTCGTAAAACGAGTCTTTCGGATACCCCTAATATCCTTTAAAAAGTTGTGTGTGTGTGTGTGTGCTTTTAAAAATGCATGCTGTATCGGATGTCTACATTGGATTGAAATGTATTGAAATAGAATAGGAAGGAAGCCTTACCAATGTTGGTTCGTGTCCGTCTTCCGCAGGGAATAGTGTTTGAGGTCGGAGTAGCGTTCCGGATTGCTTCGGGATGCCGGTGGTCCGCGGACGTAGTTTCGGCGTGAGTTGAGGTTGTAGGCCGCGCGTTGCGCAGGTTCGGCGTGCGTGGGATCGTTGGATCACTGGAGGTTCGGCGTGCGTTGGAATGGTGGCAGGAGTCACTCTGCGTAGGTTCGGCGTGGTTTGGGATCGCCGGTTTGACTCGGAAAGAGCCGGACACCGTGGAAAGACTGTGCAAGGCCTCGGAGTACCACGAGGGGCCTCGAGTACCTCGAGAGTGCCTCGGGCAGCGCGGGAGCGTCTCGGGAGCGCTCGGAGAGGCTTCTGAGCACCTCGAGGGGGCTCGGAAGGCCTCTAAGGATCCGAAGGGGCCGGGAATGCCTCGAAAGGTCTTAGAAGGGGAGCCGAAGGCTTAGTGGAGGAAGAGAGAAGTGGGAGGTGTGAAAATGAGGAGGGGGAGCCCTCTATTTATAGTCTCGTATTTGGTGCAAAGAGGTCCGTACGGACCTCCTTGGTTATCCAGATTTTGGTTTTCCTCGATTTGAGGGAATATGCAATGATGGTGAATATTCTCGGAAATGATGATGTCCCCTTGCAAAGAGGTCCGTACGGACCATCTTGCATGCAAAGAGGTCCGTACGGACCAAGTCTGCATGGAAACCATCATTTCTCCCGGGATTTGAGGGAATATTGTGGACTTTAAGGGGATTTAGTAATTATGGAAACAAAGAGGTCCGTACGGACCTATATTGCTTTTCCAGCTTTCTGAAAATTCCCGAAAGGCCCTTTTGTCCCTTTTATCCTGAAAGGCTCCTCCCCGGTTTGGTTGGGGGTTTGAGAGGGTTTTGAGAGGGTTTTGAGTGAGAGAGGTCTCTGAGACTGCGTGGATGAGTCTGCGGTGTTTCCCGTGTGTTTGAAGGGGAGTGATCCAGATTGGGGTACTTACAGCTGTGCATTTTACAACTCTACTTGCAGTTTCTAACACACTGCAAGAGGTTTTGTAAGTATAGAGGTTTAGTTTTTAAAGAGGGCGAAAAATTTGTATGACTATTCACCCCCTCTAGTCGTTTTTTCACCTTTGTTGCCACCTTTGGGACCAACAAGTGGTATCGTGAGCCAACACATTTTAAAACTATCATTTTCAAGCTTAACGGCTTGTGTGCCGATTCGATATGGCAAACGCAAAGACAATGACAACCGTTAACTATTCACACATTCCAATCTTGGACGAAGACCACTTTGACATCTCGGAAGTGTAATGCTCATTCATTTGGAAACAATTGATGAAATGCTGGTGGAGTGCGTAATCAATGGCCCGTTAATTCCAATGAAGGCCAACACTGATGCAACCACCAACGCACAAACTCCAGAGGTCAAAAAGCCTAAAGATGAGTGGTCGGATGAAGAGAAGAGATTAGTTGCCTTGGACAAAGAAGACTAGGCACATCATTTCGGAACCCTCCCCGTTTCAACTCTCCAAAAAGTGATGTATCTCAAAGCCTTAAGCAGATGTGGGATGCCATAGAGAGCTACCTCGAAGGTGATGACGAATGCAAGGAAAGCAAATTATATGCTGTTAAAAGATCCTACAACAACTTCAACAGAAAATCCAACGAAACCTTGCGTCAAACCTACGACCGCTATGTTGAGGTAGTTAATGCTTGTAAATCTCTTGGTAAAACTTTAACTGATAAAGAAATTAATATGACTTTCCTAGCTGCTTTAGGTTCTAGATGGGTAAATAAAGCAACCTCTCTAGAAGACTCCAAAGTTTTGGGTACTTGGTCGTTAAGTAACTTGTACGCCAATCTTAGAGTCTATGAGCTTAAATTAAATCACATTGAAGAGATTGAAGGAAAAACCAAATCGCTTTCCATGTCCGTTGTGGAACATGAGGAGAAACCAACCACATCCAATCAAACCGCAGATCCTTCCATATCAACCTCATCACTCATCGAGATGGATGATGATGATTTTGCCAAGTTTGTGAAAAGATTTCAAAAATTTAGAAAATCCTCAAAACCTTTCACAAAAACATTTTCCAAAGGCAAACCTCCCGCAACATTTTCTAAGGCCGAGATACAAAGAAAAGGAGTGATCTAGTTTGCTACAACTGTAGAAAACCTGGTCACTTTGCATCTGAGTGTCCACAGCCTACATACGAATACATGAAAAAGAAAACCTCTCCTGCGAAATTTTCTCGTCGCAAGGGAATGCTTGCTGAGGAGGAAGAGAATTCCAAGGTATTAGCAACTTGGATTGAGATGGATTCTGATGATGGAAGTGATGATGAAACCAAAGAGGTTAATCTCTGCTTAATTGCGTGCATGCTTCCGAAGAGTCAAATTCGAGTCAATCGAGTTGCAAGATATGGAAGAAAAAGAGGTTTCTACAAAACTTCCAAATTTTACGTTGGATGAAAATATCAAACTTACTCCTAGCATTAAGATAGGAAATTGCTCGTATTCACGTCCCATTTTTCCTCCTACAAATGCTCCACCTTCAAAAGCAATTCCAAATAAGAAAATTTTGAAAAAGGTGGTGGAAGAGGTTTCTCCCATGGAACATGAAAGGATGTTCAAGGAAGCAGAAATGATGATCCAAAAGTTCTCCAATGTTAAGAAAGCATTAGGATTAGCTCATGATGAACTTTCCCAGTACAAGACGAAGAAAACTCGTGATGAGGTCTGAAATTTCAAATCTTAAGGACCAAATCAAAAGATGACTCCTCTTGCTGATCAAAACCGCATCCTTGATACTAAGGTTGCTGCACTTCAACTCCGAAATGATGACTTGGTAACCCAAATCAATGATCTCCAAAAGATTATTGATTCGTGGCTCAAGTCTCAATCCACCAAGGATCAAATCATAGACTCCCAAGTTCCCTCAGGAATTAAGGAATGTCTAGGGTTTGGATCTGAGGAAGAGGAGAAGTGTGAATCCTCGAGTGAAAAGGATGAGGAAATTTCAAAACTAACTAAAGAAATTCCTAAGGGAAGCATGTTAATGCTAAGGGTAAAGGACAACAAAATTTCCATTATGTCTACCCTAAGAAACAGCTTTGGGAAAAATTCTCGGATGAAAGGAAAAGATTCTCGAGATGGAAACCACAGAGGAGGTTTCTTATACCGCTGACCGCACTTCTACTCCAACCGCTTCGGTGGAGTTGGTAGTCTTGTCAACCGCACGGCCGACCGCCCTTCTTCTTCGACCGCTCCTCCCGCCTTCAAAAGCAAGAAGAGTGTTCCTAGAAAAACTGCAAATAAACCGCAAGGAACCACCTTTGTGAAAGCTAAAACCTCTCCTCCCAAACCGCATGCCTCCTAAGAAAAGTAAGGAGTTGGTAAAACCTCATGATGCTTGTAGCTTTTTTAAATGTTACGTGTGTGATGGTTTAGGTCACAAGGCCGAGAATGCCTTTTGCGGTTTACATCCAATGCCAGGAAGAGTAAACCTCCTTCGTCAAACAGGTGTGGGTCGTAAAGAGTTGCTAACCTCAGACCCAAAAGAATAAAGGGAGACCTCGTTCTTAATGTTTACATTTCAGTCCTCTCGCTTCATGGCCGGTCACTCCAAGGATAATGAATGGTATCTTGACAAAGGGTCTGCTCAAGACATATGATTGGAGATAGATCATTACTTGAAGATGTCGTTGAAGCAAGTGGTCCATCTGTAACCTTTGGTGACAATAACAAAGGCAAGACCATTGGATATGGCATTATAAGGAGAGGAAACCTAACCATTGAGAAGGTTTCTCTTGTTGAAGGACTCAAGCACAACCTCCTTTCAATTTCTCAATTTTGCGACAAAGGAATGCTTTGCAACTTCACGTCATCAAATTGCTTTATCAAAGATAGCATTTCCGACGTCACCCTACTCACAGGGATTCGTAAGAGTAATATTTACATTATTGATCTTAATTCTGCATGTAGTATTACTAACCTCTGTTTTGTAGCAAAGAATGTGAGCGAAAATAGTTGGCTATGGCACAAGAGGTTGAGCCACTTGAACTTCAAGTATCTTGCAAAGATTGGTAGGGAAAACCTCGTTCGTGGTTTGCCCAAAGTGGCCGACCACCATCCGAGAGAAATGCAGTGCATGCCGGCTTGGTAAGGCCCGCGTCGTCTTTCACCAAAGCAAGACCGCTCCATCAACTTCAAGATGCTTACAACCGCTTCACATAGATTTGTTTGGACCCGTAACCACCGCCAAAGCATTGGAGGAAATAGATATACCTTAGTGGTGGTGGATGATTACTCAAGATATACGTGGGTTGAGATGATGATTTCCAAAGATGACTGCTATGAGATTCTCACCGCACTATTCAGACGGCTCCAAACTCAAAAAGAAGATGACATCGTTAGTGTTCGATCGTATAATGGAACAGAATTTAAGAACAACGGTGTTGCTCGATTGTGATGACCATGGGATTGATCACAATTTTTCAACATTGGTGTTCCACAACAAAATGGGGTTGTGGAAAGGAAGAATAGGACGTTGATTGAGGCCGGAAAGACTATGATATCTCAAGCGAAGCTACCTCAATATTTTTGGGCCGAAGCAATCAATACCGCATGCTTCACTCGTAACCGCTCCTCATCAACAAAACCTATAACAAGACTCCCTATGAGCTTTGGCGAGGAAGAACCCCCAACATTGCATTCTTCAAGATCTTTGGCCGCAAATGCTTTGTCCTCTACAACGGAAGAGAAAATAGAGGTAAATTCGGAGCCAAGGCCGACGAAGGTATTTTTGTTGGGTATCTTTAAACACTCTAAAGCTTTTCGTATTTTCAATAAAACTAGTTTAAAAATAGTTGAGTCTGTCCATGTTACTTTTGATGAGCATTCTCTCCTTGAGCCACATTTGGCTCCAAATGTTGCTGATGATTTTGTTGAGCATAATGAACCAGGTGAACCATCCCAAACCGCACCTGAACCTCAACCGCAAAATCCAGCACCCTCAATTGACATTCCCTCAAACCGCAATTTTGAAACCGCACCTGAAATTCCCATTCCAGATGCAACTCAAAGGGAAGAAGAAGTTGAGAATTCCCCTATCCAGCTTATAGAACATCTTCGTCAACTTACATTCCATGACTTCGCTGAAGGATCTAACGACGTTCCAATTGAAGATCTTCAGCAAACCTCAGTCCAACCAGACTTACCCCCGGAGGTTCGTGAAGTCAGCAGTCACCCCCTCACAAATGTGATTGGTGATCTGTTTTCCGGTGTTCAAACAAGGAGATCGAACTATGATGAGCATACTTCTTTGCTATCTCAAGTTGAACCCAAGAAGATTGATGAAGCACTCCAAGATTCCAGTTGGGTTGTTGCTATGCAAGAAGAACTCAACCAGTTTGAAAGATGCAAGGTCTGGACTTTGGTGCCTAGACCTCAGGATCAAGGAGTGATAGGAACTAAGTGGGTATTTAGGAATAAGATGGATGAGAATGGAAGCATCACTAGGAATAAAGCAAGGTTGGTTGCACAAGGATATAGGCAAGAAGAAGGAATTGATTATGATGAAACCTTTGCTCCAGTTGAAAGATTGGAAGCTATTAGGATTTTCTTAGCCTACGCCTCTTTCAAGCATTTCAAGTTATATCAAATGGACGTAAAGAGTGCATTCCTCAACGGCGAACTGCAAGAGACCGTGTATGTTGCCCAACCGCCTGAATTTGAAGACTCTAAATTTCCCAATCATGTCTACAAACTCCAGAAAGCTTTGTATGGACTTAAGCAAGCTCCAAGGGCATGGTATGAGACTCTTTCTAAATTCTTACTAGAAAAAGGGTTTAAACGTGGTAAAATCGATACAACTCTTTTTATTGCCAAATATAATGAGCATACTTTACTTGTTCAAATATATGTCGATGATATTATTTTTGGTTCTACTAATGAGTTACTTTGTAAGCGTTTCGAAAAGCTAATAAAAAGCAAGTTTGAGATGAGCATGATGGGAGAATTAACATTCTTCCTCGGGCTTCAAATCAAGCAATGCGAAGAAGGTATTTTCCTCAGCCAAGCCAAATACACCAAGGAGTTGATAAAGAAGTTTGGATTAGAAAATGCTAAAGCATATGATACTCCTATAGCCACCGGCAATAAGCTAGATAAGGATCTCAAAGGTAAGAAAGTTGATCAGACTTTATATCGAGGTATGATCGGCTCATTACTTTACTTAACTGCTAGTAGGCCCGATATCATGTTTAGTGTCTGTGTATGTGCACGCTATCAAGCAGATCCTAGAGAAGCACATCTTATTGCAGTCAAGCGTATAATCCGCTATTTATCTGGAACTACTAACCTTGGACTTTGGTATTCCAAAGATTCGAATTTCGATCTTATAGTTTATTCAGATGCAGATTATGCAACTTGCACTATTGACAGGAAAAGCACTAGTGGTACTTGTCATTTCCTTGAAATAGACTAGTTGCTTGGGCCAAGAAGCAAGCTTCGGTTTCGGTGTCAACCACGGAGGCCGAGTATATTCTTCCGGTAGTTGTTGCTTTGTCAAATCCTTTGGATGAAGCAGCAGTTGGTAGACTATGGAATCCATGAAGGGAATTGCCCTATCATGTGTGACAACACTTCAACCATTTCAGTCTCCAACAACCCTGTCATGCATTCCAAGACCAAGCATATTGATATCAAGTATCATTTCCTCAAAGACCATGTGGAGAAGAGGAATATCCATTTAGAGTACGTGGGGACAGACAACCGCATTGCTGATATCCTCACCAAGGTTCTTGACTCCAAGAGGTTTTCTTTCCTCGTAGGAAGAAATGGGTATGCTTGAACTTAAATAAATTCCATACTTTTTATTTGCTAACTTGTTTGTTAAGTATAGGTTGAAATTCTGTTGAGGATTCAAACTTCCCTGTTGAAATCGCATGCATCAAACCGCTCGTAGTCAATCTGCAGCCAACCGCCTATGCCAAACCGCTTGCCGCAACATTGACCGCTTGGATCTCAACCGCATTTCAATATAGTAACTTCTATTTTTTCTTATCTTAAAAAAAAAAAAAAAAAAAAAAAAAAAAAAAAATCGTCATGCAGTTGAACCGCTTTTCACTCAGAACCGCATGGTACATGCATTTGAAACCGCATTCTTTAAACCACATATTTTTTATGTTTTCAAACCGCATGTCTATTTTGGAAATCCAATGTATTGTAGGAAACCGCATTCCCTCTATTTTAGAAACCGCAAGCTATTTTTTAGTGACGAGTTGTTTGCATAAACCACATGCTGGAACCGCTTTTTCAAATTCCTTTGAAACCGCATGCTGTTTAAAATTCCTTCCTTTACTTTTATTGAAATTTTACTTAGTATATAGGCTGGAAATCATAACCTTCCCCTTTCAAACACTGCTTGCATGTGTGGGATAAATTTGGATTACAATGCCACGTACTAGTAATCTTTGTTCTCAAATCTAAAATCTATACCCAAACCTCTCTACCCCAAACACTTCCAATTCAAACCCTAAAGTAGAAGCTTCCAAGGATGGCTCTAATCGCATGGATGACCACTTAGAGCCTGAGATTGCAACGAATGGCTCTTAGAACACTGGGCCAACCGCAAAGTGAGCCCGAATTCTCAAGCCAATACTCAACTACCTTCGACCGCGCCTCAAACCCAAACCGCTCCCTTATCCCCAACCACACCTTCCTTCCCTACCTCCCCTCCTCCGAATTATGCCCAAATCCTTTCCTCTCTCCACTTGATTCAAGGCCAACTACTCACCATTAAAGGGGGAGAGATCTCTAAACCCAAGTCTCTAGATCTTCTCAATCCCAGCTGCTCCAAACTCAATCCCTTGAGATGGCAGTTCTTAAATCTTTATTGCTTGATGCCATTAAGGGGGAGAGATCTATACAACAATCTTTCAACTCCTAATGCTGGGACCATAACATTTCAGGGGGAGTTGCATTCATTCTTCAACTCTCTAGACTCCTCCTTCCATGATGAACCGCTTTCATCTCTGTAATTTCTTTTGGATTCTTTTTGCTTTTTAGACCGCATTCTCCATGTATTTCTTTTGGTCTATATTTTTGATTTTGCAAACCTCATTCAAACATTTTTCAACTTAAAATCATATTTTTGAAATGAAGGTTAAACATTCGGCTTTAAACCGCACTTTAAACTTAATCTCATACTTTTTAAGTGCACTGAATGCATTTCTATAACTTTCCATATTGTAAGTTTTTATCTTTTAGAAAGTATAGAAATCTATAGCTTAAGCTATGTGTGTGCATTGACTTGGGACATGAATTACCATGTTAATTCTTATGGACATGTTTTTACCAAGTACAATGTTTGCTTTAGTTATAGTAGGTAATGGCATCAATCAAATAGGGGGAGATTGTTGGGTATGCATATTTTAACCCTCCTATTTTAGATTAGATTTGATTGATACCATAACCTCCTGTCTATTTTAAGGACTTTAGGACCCTATGTAATGAAGCTTAGACTTCAATTTTTTACCTAAGTCCATTTTATAGAATAGGTTAAATTTAGGCTTGAAGACTGGCACAAGACTCATTGGATTTGAGGATTTGAGGATCTGAAGTTGGAGTTGCAGTTGCTGAGGTTGCGATTGCAGGTGCGATTGCGGTGCGGTGCGATTCTCTGCGATTGAGGTTTCGATTCT
Organism: Adenophora triphylla var. japonica; assembly: GCA_022495995.1. Classification (NCBI taxonomy): domain Eukaryota; kingdom Viridiplantae; phylum Streptophyta; class Magnoliopsida; order Asterales; family Campanulaceae; genus Adenophora; species Adenophora triphylla. The sequence goes on from JAFEMH010005952.1 coordinate 23,400, forward strand.
GCGATTCTGATTAAGGTTGCAGTGCAGCGATTGCAGTGCGGTTCCACTTTACCAACCACCTGCGGTTCCAAAGTTTCCAACCACCCGTGCGGTTCCAAATTATTGACCGCACCTGTGCATTTCCAAATTATCAACCGCACTGTGCAAACCGCACCTAGCAAACCGCTTGTTGGAATTCCTTTGTCTCGAAACCGCCTTTGACTCTCTCTAGTTCAACCGCTTTGTAGTGAACAAGAATCGCTTTGCGGTTCCATCTTGAACCGCACCTCGGCAACCTCATCGGTGTAATCAACCGCACTTGTCAAAACCGCATGTACACCGGACCGCATCCAATGATTGAAGACTTGAAGAGTGAACCACATTTTACCATTGGAATCCACATCGGCAATATCAAATATCAACCACCATATCTTGTCACGTGACTTAATGTCGAGCAGATCCGCAAGGATCTTGAAAAGGTGACAGTGTCCTAACCACCTTATTTGCACCGAAGTCCGATCGGCCTTTACACGCAACCGCCGTACCTAAGGACAAAAGTGGTTACCGTGGACCAATGGGAAAGCACCAAAGACTGTCCTTGCAACAAGTATTATCCAACGGCTAGTTCCTTGGTGCTTGGGTATAAATACCCCTAATATTCACCATTTGAAGATTGCTTGAGATTTTGAATGTCTTTGTGAGTTCATACGAAGATTGAAGCTACGCCGTAAATTCTTAGTCTTTTGAATCTTCATCTTCTACTTCAAAAAAATATCCCGGCCAATCAAGCCTTAACACATCAAGAATCATTGTGCTCTCCATCTCAAAGATTTAAAGAGCCTTGATCTTGTTCTCACACACACACACCTCACTTGTTTAATCACATAGATTATTCATTTGAGATACAACTTGGTTATAGTCTAGGATTTGTTCTTCATAGAAAAGATTTTAGATCTGAGTATTACTCATTGTACTTTGTAATCTCTCAAGTACTCAATATAAAATCTCCCTTAGAAATCCAAGACTAACCATCTTGGTAGTGGACGTAGATCTTTTATAGATTGAACCACTCCAAATAGTGTGTTCTTACTTTCTGCATTTATTTTCTTGTGCTTACTGATTATCTATCTTTATCTCTGTTTGATCTTTATTGTAGTTATCCATTATTGTGAAATTGTGTTTGGAGTTAACATTGTCAAAACCTCAATTTTCAGTTTTATAACTGCACCCAAAACTGCACCAAAACCGCCTCACCAAAACCGCCTCCCCAAAACCGCCTTCCCCAAAACCGCCTCACCAAAACCGCCTCACCAAAACCGCCTTCCCCAAAACCGCCTTCACCAAAACCGCCTCACCAAAACCGCCTTCCCCAAAACCGCCTCACCAAAACCGCCTCACCAAAACCGCCTCCCCAAAACCGCCTCCCCAAAACCGCCTTCCCCAAAACCGCCTCACCAAAACCGCCTCCCCAAAATCGCTTTATAACTTTATTTTTCCGCTGTGCATTTTACAACTCTACTTGCAGTTTCTAACACACTGCAAGAGGTTTTGTAAGTATAGAGGTTTAGTTTTTAAAGAGGGCGAAAAATTTGTAACAGCTATTCACCCCCCCCCTCTAGCTGTTTTTCACCTTTGTTGCCACCTTTGGGACCAACACATAGAAATCTCAGGAACAACACTCAAAGAAAGATCAACAAACCTTTGCTTAGCATCTAAGAGGGTTTTGGTCTCCTTAAACAGATCAAACTTATCAACCCTATCTTCACCTTTTTCAGGCTTAACACCTTGAACAACCAAAATTTGGGAAATGAGAGATGGATAGGGCAAAGACCATTTCTTTGAAGGAGATTCACCATAAGCACAAAATTTTCCTAAAAATGAAATCTCCAAAGTTGATGTTCATTTTAACACCCAACCTATAAAGCAAATCAGCTTGCACCCTAGTGACAGAGGTTTTATTGTTTGAGGGGCATAGGTTGGCAGCAAGAATAGCATGGAGAAAACAGTAAAGGGAGGAGAGAGAACCACTACCCAAATCCTTTGGTTTAATGGGCCAAGAAGAGATTTTACCATGGGTGATAATAGACACAAGCTCATCCTCTGAAATTTTACAGATATCATCATAGAATCCCTCAAGCCCAAAGAAATCATTTATAATATAGGGTGAAAAGGAACAAATTTTCCTCTCACATAAAAAGTGTAGGAGGAAGGATCTTTATCTAGCCCTTTGGTCAAATTAGCATAAAACTCATATACCATTTTGGGATAGAAGGGGAGAGGGTGATTCACAGTCAAAAATAAACCTCTCTCTTTAAAAAACTTATCCATTCCTAATTTAGAGAAAGTATCTCTATCCCTTTTCATCTCAACAATGAAGGCCTTATTAGCAATCAGGCCAAATCTATCAGAAGCTTCTTTTGATAAAAACTTAGAGGACAAGGGTTTAAAGGTAGGAGTAATGGAGAGAGATTTAGAAATATCCTTTTCAGCCTTCTTTCTGGTGGATGTGCGCCTGAATGTGAGCACATCTGCAGGCACATCCTTTGCAGGAGATGGTACCTTGACAGATTCAACTTCTGTCTCATCACCAGAGGAGGCATCAATGTTTTTATCCTCTTTTTCTTGTTCAAGCTCAACCCTTTCCAGTTTGAAATTTGCATCTGAAGCAGTGTCATCACATTCATAGCTGGACTCAGAATCACCAGCAGCTTCATCAATAGGCTCTAGGTGAGCATCAACCATCTTCTTTTTCCCTCTCAGTTCCATGAGGATATTGGCCAAGGGTTCCTCATCACTTAACACAGAAGGCTCAGCAACAGTAGGGGCAGCCTTAGGGGTAGGAATGGGAGAAGTATCAACTGGAGCAGGAGTAGGGACAATGGGATCAGAAAGTTCAATGGAAGGGGTAGTTGCAACAGAGGGAGCAGGATCAACAGATTCAGAAGGAGGAACAACAACAGTGGGAGCAATGACAGGGGCAACAACAGAAGGAGGAGGATTTGTGGGTTGAGCCCTGGTTCTGATAAGAGGTTGAGCTTCCTCTTCTTCTTCTTCTTCATCAAGAGTAATGGCAGTAGTTGGCTTACCTCCTGGTTTCTTCAAATTTTTAGCTTTGTCAGCCTCTGACAACTTTCGAACCCTGTGCGATCGACGAAGGTTTCGTTGGGGAACTAGATTAGCAGCATGGCCCAAGGTTTTTGCAGGGGTTAACTTCCTCTTTTTGGTTGAAGGGGTTTCAACAGAGGGCAAAACAGAGGTGACAACCGATGGTTGTGAAACCGGAGAGGTTAGAGGATTAGGGTTTTCAGAAGCCAAGGGTTCCAATGTGGGTGATTTGGCAGATGTAGCTTCCATGGATGAGCCAGACGAGGACGAGGGAGGAGGAATTTCAGCAAAGAATTTAGCTATTGCTGGATTGGCGACAGTGAGAGCTTCTCCTTTGGCTACAGAAATTGGTTCGACATCAAGAACATCTTCTTCACGAATGTTAGAATGAGAGGCCATTTAATCTACAAAATAATGCTAGGTTGAACAGTGCAATGAAATTAATGGCAATGTGTGTGTGTGATTGTGAGCAATTACGAGGGAAGAACAAAAGGTTTAGCAAGGGTTTATGGGGGATGGGACGGATGTGAGACCTAATTAACACTCATAGCTTCCCCTTTCCAACTGAAACTTGGAATCCTTCTCCAAAAAGGTTTCACACAACCTAAATTCCTTAGAAGTCCTCCAACGGCTGAAAACCCTTTGAGATTACCAAACACAACAACCTTCGAAGAAATAGGGGATTAAAATAAAACAAGATTTTGATAGATTTTTATGGAAACAAAAATAATTCAGCCATATCTTTTTAACCAGAATCCCATTCAAAATTATCCAACCTTTTTAAATAAGGATTGATACACACCTTTTTATTTCATGAGAGGTATTGAAGATCAAAAACCTATTAAATCAAAGAATAGATTAAGAGTGAAAATGAATTAACTAGTATCACTACCAGAAAAAGGTGTTTTAGCGACGGAAATTTCCGTCGCTAAAATTAAATTTTCGTCGCTAAATATAAACAGCGGCGGAAAAATTCCGTCGGTGGTCCGCCGCTACCAGCCCGTTGCAGTGCTCCGACGGGTCAATTTCCGCCAGTATTTTTTTATTTTATCGACGGAATTTAATTCCGCCGGTGATTTAATTATTCCAGCGACGGAAATTTCCGCCGTTAAATCAATTTAATTTAATTAAATTTTCATTTCAGCGGCGGAAATTTCCGTCGCTGTAATAAAAATTAATTAAATTAAATTAATTTCAGCGGCGGAAATTTCAGTCGCTGTAATAAAAATTAAATTAAAATTAATTAATTTCAGCGGCGGAAATTACCGTCGCTGAAATTATTTTAATTTAATTTAATTTTTATTACAGCGACGGAAGTTTCCGCCGCTGAAATTAAAATTAAATTAAAATAAAATAATTTCAGCGACGGTAATTTCCGCCGCTGAAATTAATTTATTTTAATTTAATTTTTATTACAGCGACGGAAATTTCCGCCGCTATAATCAAAAATTAAATTAAAATTAATTAATATAGTGGCGGAAATTTTTGTCGCTGTAATTAAAATTAATGAAATTAAATTAATATCAGCGACAGAATATTCCGTCGCTGATTCTGAAATAAATTAAAAAAAAATAATTTAAAATATCAATAAATCAAAATTTTTTGTACCTGATATAACAATTCAATTTATAAAACTAAAACTATAAAAACTAAAAATCAAATATCAGCGTACCAAATAAAGACTAAATATCACCGTACCAAATCGGGAGGGGATAGGAGGAGAGGGGGGGATAGGGGGAGAGGGGGTGGAGAGGGGGGGATAGGGGAGAGGGGGAGGGGCTCCCGCGGGTACCAAATATCTCAAATGTTTACAAACAAGTATAAAATAGTACAAACAAGTCTAAAATAGTCCGTAATCAACTCGGGGGCGGCCGGAAATTAACCTGGTCCTGGTCAAAACGAGCCATCAACAGCGCCAATTGTCTTTGAGTCTCTGCATGAGCCTCCGCAAGCTTTGCCCGCTCGCGTCTCTCCTCCTCCAGCCGCGGCCTCCGAGTGTCGATCCTCGGATCATGAAACGTGGGGTGGGCAACATTTCGCCGGCCGGCCGGTCGACGTCGACGGGCATTGCCGCCCATAATCCCCCATCCCTAACACTCGGGCTTCTCTCTTTGGATGTCCCTCAGAGGTGACCGAGTGCCAAACATCAGGCACGAAGGGGACGGGCTCGCCGGGAGGCGTTCCTTCGGGAAGAACGGCGGCTTGATATGCACTCTGTCAAAATAAAACAAACAATTATAATCATATACACAATGTAAGGGGCATAAATAAATTTACATATTCAAAATCAAGTCATTTAATGATAGTTTACTTACAAAGGCATTAGCAGAGCGATCGTCAACCCATTGCGGAGGTTGATCGGGCGCTGTAGGATTCCGAAGATGGGTGCTAGCGTAAACATCCACAAAACTGATATTCTGGCCATGCTCCCTTTCCTATAAATAAAATAAGCGAGATTATTACTTTGAAATTGTATAAATGCAACATTTAAACTGATTTAAAAGCATGCATACACTACATTTACACTAAAATCATGGATTTCATAGCATCAACATGGCTCCCAGCTAACATACGTACATAGACCTATTTAATAGCATCCATACACTACTACATTTAAACTAACATACATACCATGCGGTCGTGATGCTCGGCGACCGTGAGCGTCCCCATGGTATGCATCGCCGCCGACCCCGAGGAGCCTGCTCTATTGGCCTTAGCCTGTTCGGATATAGCCTTCGCCGCATCCGACCCCCAATATTCGCAAAATTGACGAAACACCTCCTCGGTCATCCAAGTAGGTGTCGAGGGCTGTTGTCCCGCCGCGAGCCGATTAGTATAATAATTTCTCTTTGTGGTACCTATAAAAAATATGAATATCTCGTAAACATATAATGATGACATTATAAAATTAAAAGAATATAATCATTGTTAATTAAACTAATTAAGGATAGATAAATATGTTACCAATAAAATCCCTAAATAGCTTGTGAGCCTGTACATCGAAAACATATCTAGCCGTCGCCTCGTCGATTTTCGGCGCCCAATAATATTTATCCTACAACATATAATGATAACATTACAAAACTAAAAGAGTATAATCATTATTAATTATAACATTTTAATAACAAACTAACATTTAAGTTTTAAATAAAAACAATTAACACATTACCTTAAACTCCTCCCACGCATCCTCCTTCTGCCTTGGTGGCAATGATTTCCAGTTGGGCCAATACTCGGTCATTTTTCGAGACCGCCAATATTGCCCGATCTTAGTCCCTGTGGTAGGGTATCCCCCTACAAACCTGCCAAGTATATTTATACAAAAACATTTTAACTTAAATAATGAATTATATATAAAACAAAAAGGAACCAACTTATATCAAATTAATGAAGAGTTACTTACTGGTCATAATGTGCCGATATCTGGACAAATATCCTCCCCTCAGAATCGATAGTAGTCTGAGTATCGGCCCCAGAGGTGGAGCTAGTACTACTGCGTGAAGGGTCGACATCATCGGTACCGGATCGGGACGATTACGTCCCAGTAATAGATGTGTAGATGGGCTTAGTCTTCTTACCCTTACCCTTTCTACTAGAACTCATATCTGTATTACAGTAAAAATATTAAAATATACAACTTTAACAATAGGAAACAATATATTCACAATACATCTAAAACTTTAAAGTTCTAATAATCTAAAGCATTCACAATACATATAAAACTTTAAACTATTAATAATATAAAGCATTCACAATACATATAAAACTTTAAAGTTCTAATAATCTAAAGCATTCACAATATATATAAAACGACGGATATTAATAATAATCTAAAGCATTCACAATACATATAAAACTTTAAAGTTCTAATAATCTAAAGCATTCACAATACATATAAAACTTTAAACTATTAATAATCTAAAGCATTCACAATACATATAAAACTTTAAAGTTCTAATAATCTAAAGCATTCACAATACATATAAAACTTTAAACTATTATTAATCTTCGTCCCCATCATCATCACTCGGACTCGAATTACTACAAAACTCGAGTTCTTCATCTTCGTCTTCGGACTCTGATGAATCAAACTCTGGTTCCTCTTCCTCTTCCTCTTCCTCTTCCTCTGATTCATCAATATCAATGTGCGCGAGATGACTTGAACGAGGCGGAGGAGTTGGCAAATTCACTGGTAAGATATCCTCCTCGGGTTCATCAACATTTTGAGGAATATGAGTGACATCATCTAATGGATGATTAGCTGATGAAATGTTAGGTGGCACTGGCATTTCATCCTCTTGATAGGGTGTTTCTAATGACGACTCTGTAGTTGTCGACGAGGGTAGGTTGTCAATCATGCTCCTAGCCTTGGTCATCCGAACTGACCCACCATCCGTCGGGTCGCGGACGAGGGTAGGGAGTCATGTATACCTGTTGTGCTTGAGATGCTAAGATGAAGACGTCGTCGCCATTATGTCTGGACGAGTCCTTTACATCGACGAGGTCAAATATGGCATGCTTCTTAACACCTCGCACAGCATCTCGCCAATCACAATTGAACAAGACAACACTGTTTCTACCCAAATACTCCACCTCGACTACTTCTTTCAGGACGCCATAATAATCAAGGTTTCCTTTAAGCTTCACACCGCTATTCCACATCAATTTAGAGCCCCCGTAAGCTTTGGTATGAAACACATATCCATTCACAAAATAACCGTTGTATAAATTAACGTTCAAGTACGGAGATGTTGCTAAATGTCTTAACCTCGCAGCTTTGGCATCACCCGGATGTTCATCTATCTATAAGACAATATTGTAACCAATTTAATACAATTTTATGATTGAATGTTTAAAGAAGTGTATAGAATAAATTTGAATGAAACGAAATATTTACATATTTCCTTAGCCAGTTTGGAAATTCGCTTTCTGTCCTAGTTGCGATGAGTTCTGGAGATAAATCCTGAGCTAAATCTTCGAACATTCTGCAATAGGGTTAAACAAGGCATTTCATATGCAGGTAATTAAACATGCATAATTTAATCGACGAGGTGTAAACATAACATCAATGACTTACTTGATATATTCCCCAACCTCGTCGCAGTTAAGAAGAACATACGTTTCGACCGCGGCAAACTCTTTAGCGGTTAACGTACGCGTACCAACCCGTTTGCCGAGGAACCGACCAGGGGATTAAAATACAGAGATGTTTACCTTAGACGGACAACCACCATCGTAATTGCGGCCAACCCTAGTCAATCTCGTATCAACATCAGGAGGAAAATATGTTCCGACAAAGGCAACAATCTCATCTATAATAACAGCCTCTGAAATTGAGGCCTCGACCATGGCCCTATTGCTCATCTTCCTTTTCATTTGGCCTAGATACCTAAAAGTCATTTGTAGATTAAAACATTAATAATTTTAAAAAAAAGGTATATTGTTAACGCTCAAATTATTTAGAAATAGAATAAATTAAATTACCTCTCAAATGGATACATCCATCTGTATTGAACTGGACCACCGACTCTAGCTTCGTATGCCAAGTGGACGAGTAAATGCTCCATAGAATCAAAGAATGAAGGAGGAAATATCTTCTCAAGGTTGCACAAAGTCACTACGATGCTCTCCTCAAGCTTTTTCATGTGATCAACACGCAGTGTGGTCGATGTTAACGCTCGGAAAAACTCACTTAACTCTGTTAACGCCACCTAGATATTGTCAGGCAAGAGATCCACGAGAGCAATCGGAAGTAGCCTATCCAAAGAAAACGTGGCAATCGTGACTCTTCAAACCACTGCACTTTCCCTCCTCTACATTGACACGATTACCAATGTTAGACGCGTAACCATCTGGAAGCCTTAAATCCTTGAGCCATTTCAGGAGGAGGAGCTTCTTTTCCTTTGTAAGCATGTATTGAGCCATCGGTCTAACTGGTTTACCATTGACGTATACCAAGTCTAAGGCCGGTCGCTTACAGATTTCCTTAAGGTCCTTTCGAGCTTTTTCGTTGTCTTTAGTTGTTCTCTTGAAATCCATCAACGTGTTAAAAACATTATCGAATACATTCTTCTCAATGTGCATCACGTCAAGGTTATGTCGAATGAGATTTGTTTTCCAGTATGGCGGCTCCCAAAATATACTCCTCTTGATCCGAGTTATGGGTATTCCCAAACCACTTGTATTTTGGTCTTTGAAAACTTTTTTCCCCACCGAGGATCGGGCAATGTAGATACCTTCTCATAGACCGTGTCACCACTTAAACGAATCGGGGCCTCATCATGGTCAATCTTGTTCTTTTTAAACGCATTCTTCTGGGTCCTGAATGGGTGGTCCTCCGAAAGAAATTGTCTATGGCAATCGAACCAACATGGTTTTCCAGAGTGCGTGAGCGTGAAAGACTTTGTGTCACTCATACAATACGGACATGCCAACTTCCCGTGGGTGCTCCAACCCGATAACATCCCATATGCAGGGAAGTCATTAACTGTCCACATCAACGCAACCTTCATGCTGAAATTCTCTCGCTTGAAAGCATCCCACGTTTCGACCCCATCCTCCCAAAGCTGCTTCAATTCGTCCATCAAAGGTCGGAGATAGACGTCAATGTTCCTCCCAGGGCTGTTTGGGCCGGGGATGAATAACGACAAGAACATGTAGGAATCACTCATACACAATGATAAGTGACTATTATATAGTCATTTATCCTTAGATTTATATACTTTTTATTGCATAAAACATCATTTCTCATTTCATTTCATATACTTTTTAGTTCTTTTTTCATATTTTCTAGATTTTACGCTTTTGGTATACTTCTTGCATTTAAAGACAGGTTTTAGGTTCATTTTTATCAAAAGGATACTTGGACACTTCAAGGCAAAAGACATGGAAGAGCACCAACCAAATCAAGCACACAAAGCTAAATTTCAGAAGGAGCGGCCGTGCAGCCAAGATGGAGCGGCCGTGCACTTGGCCTTTTTCAGGCCATTTATGGCCCTAAAATATAGAGTGGTCGTGTCTTGAAGAGGGAGCGGCCGTGTCATTATATGGAGCGGCCGTGCAGCTTGGACAGGAGCGGCCGTGCGAAGTGTCAAGACTTAAATTCAAATGCGGCGCCAAGGGTCGCACGGCCGTGCAAATTCCTTGACGCGGCCGTGCAAAACGCGATCGCGAGACGTAAAGGCACCTTTTGATTGCACCCGATTGAAGAGTCTCCTCCTTTTTATAAATAGGACCCTAGTGATCAGTCTTAGATACGAATTCTTAGAGAGAAATTACTGATATTAGAGAGATAAAAGATACAAAGATTTATAACAACAATTTTCCAAAGGAGTTTGAAGATCAAAGTCATTATTTGTTCTTGGAATCACTTTGGAGGAAAAGCAATAAAAGTGAAGCATTATTCTCAGCAATCATAAGTCTTTCTTACTCAATCTCTATTTATACTTTTCTGTTTATTTATGGCTTGTGAGTAATCCCCCATATTCTTGGGGTTGGAAACTCAAAAGCATGCTTATTCATCATTTAAAAATGTTTAGTCTTGTCTTCTTTCTTCATCTAAAACAATCTCTTTATATTATTCTCTAAATGCCTTACATTTTGGCGATATCCAATTTGTATGATTCGAGTCAATTGAGAGAAGTACCTAGCGGAGAATCTCGATTGACGGAACCATATAAAGAAACTAGGTTCATTGATCACGAGAGTAGTTCAATGGCCTAGGGATGTTCCTTTAATGGAAAGTATGTTGACTTCCGTCCTTAATGGATTCTTACTAATTATGGTCAGCTAGAGATAGCCGGAATGCCCGTTTGTGACAGGGCGGGGGCAAATATAAACGGATTTCTCAAACAGTTAGGACATAATTAGTGAAGAATACAAACGCTATTGTCTTAGCCCGAAATAGCGTAGGCTTAACATACCATCCTTGCTTTTTATGAAAACCTTTTATTTCTAAGACAATGACAATTTGATGAATAAGAATATGCGTATGATTTCCAATCCCGAGAATGCTTCGTTTTATAAGATTTCAATTAAAGTATTTTCTGTTTATGCTCTCTCTATTATTCTAAAACAAATTTTATCTACCCCCAATCTTTTCTATATTTTCTAAAGACAAAAATATCCCTTAAGTAAACCCTGTCTCTGTGGGATCGACTCGTACTTGCACCCGCTATATTACAATAGCCCGTGCGCTTGCGGATATAAAATAAACCGTTAGGTTTCGACTCTAACAAGTTTTTGGCGCCGTTGCCGGGGACAACGGTTTACTATTTATTTTTTGTCTTTACTACAAATTTTTTTAGTTTTTATTTTATTTTTACTATTTTGCTTTCTTGTCCTATAATCTGTTACGTTTAATTTTTCTTCAAGTGTTTTTCTTGTAGTTTATGAAACGGTCTCGGACATTCATTGACAACTTTGATCCGGAACCCGAAAGAAGCTTTCACGAAAGATTAAGAAGATTTAGAGAAACTCTACAAAACCACATGGACGGAGAACCGCAAACACCTGCTAGGACCCTACGGGACTTTGTTAACCCAAGTACCCCGGGAACTAGATCCCCTACTGTTGTGCCAAATGCCGGAGCGGCAAACTTCGAGATAAAGCCGCAATTATTGCACATGGTTATGAATAACCAATACAGCGGCACTGCCTTCGAAGATCTCCATCTACACATCCAAACATTCCTTGAATATTGTGATACTACACGTATTCAAGGTGTCACGGTGGAAGCAATCCGGATGCGCCTCTTTCCTTTCTCTCTCAAGGATAAGGCAAAACAATGGTTGAATTCGGTCCCCCAGAATTCATTAACAACATGGGACCAAATTCAAGAAGCATTCTTTGGTCGATTTTTCCCACCAAGCAAGACTCGCCGGATACGAACAAAGATCACTAACTTCATCGTCAAACGAGATAGTGAAACTTTGTATGACGCATGGGAGCGGTTCAAGGAACTTCTCGGAATGTGCCCCCACCACGGGCTTGAAAAGTGGTTGATTGTTCACACCTTCTACAACGGTCTCATTTTCAAAACAAGAGAGACCATTGATGCCGGCTGCGGGAGGAGCATTGATGAACAAAGGAGTCGATGAGGCATACGACCTTATCGAAAACATTGCATTGAACCATTACCAATGGTCAAACGAGAGGAGCGGCAACAAGGTACGCCCGGTAAATATAATGTTGATGGAGTTACTCTTCTCTCCTCTAAAGTTGACATGCTTTTGGAAAAGTTTGAAAATCTTAATGTCAATCCCATTGCTAGTGTAAATGTGTTATGCAAACTATGTGGGTCTAACTCACATAGTACGGATAATCAGAGTTACTTGACGTTACTTCTAACGATCAAGTGAACTTCGTTAATTCTTTTGGACAAAAGGGGGGATGTATTCTAATACATACAATCCCAGTGGAGGAATCACCCCAATTTTTCCTATAAGAATAACAACGTTCTTAACCCGCAATCATCTACACAACCTCCGGGATTTGCACCTAAGAATTTCAACAACAATGCAAGTACCTTCCCCCCTAAATCTAAATTAGATCTTATAATGGATTTTGTAGTGGAAAATAAAAATTCCCAAGAAAAGATCAATAATGAATTTAGGGAATGTTTTAAATTGCTAAATGCTAGGTTTGATAACTTGGCAGCGCATAATAAGATGCTAGAAACCCAACAAGCTCAACGAGGCTACCCCATTGAATAGACCACAAGGGAGTCTTCCCGGTCAACCTCAAAGGCCAAATGAGCAAGTTAATGTAGTAAAAACTAGGGATGAGCAAGAAAAGAAAAATGAATGCCCTAGAAATAATCATAGTCCAATCCCTCCGATGATTGAGACTAGTTTGGGGACAGAATCCCCTAGAGAAAAAGGCAAGGATTATGATGAATTCCTTGATAACCTAGATGCCATTAATGTTAACATTCCTTATTTTAGGAAAGATGAAGATATGCCTTTAGCCGTTAAACCTTTGAAAAAATTAATTTTTGAAAAAGAAAGGCTAGAAGAAAATGAGAATGTTATGTTAGCGGAGGAGGTAAGCGCTGTTTTGCAAGATAAAGACCCTCCAAAATTAAAGGATCCAGGTACATTCACCATTCCTTGTTGTGTTGGCAGAATGAACATAGATAACGCTGTCCTTGACTTAGGAGCAAGCGTTAGTATAATGCCATTGTCGGTTAGCGAGAAGCTTGGTATAGGGGAACTCAGACCCACAACCATAACTCTCCAATTGGCAGACCGATCCGTTCAATACCCCGTTGGTATTATGGAAAATTTGCCTTGTCGAGTAGGGAACTTAATCATCCCTATCGACTTTGTTATCTTGGATATGGCGGAAGACCATTATATTCCCGTCATTCTAGGAAGGCCATTTCTTGCCCTTTGCGGGGGCAATTATAGATGTGAAAAATGGCATATTTTCCTAAATATAGGGAAAGAAAGGGTCGAATTTAGTATGCATAGGCCAGTTCTCGAAGACCCTATCTCGAGGCCTATACACCTAGTGAAGAAAATTGGACCCCAAATGAAGAGACCTACACCCCTAGCGAAGAAAATTGGATTCCAAGTGAAGAAGATTTAATGGGTGAGGAACCAAAATCAAAGGAAGAGATAAAAAATGATCCCATAAAAATTGAACCTTTGATTTGCAATGATGTTATAGATATTTCTGCATGTCCCGAAGCTAACAATGCAGTGAAAAAGTCAAAAAGAACAAAGAAGGAGGTCACTTCGAATTTTCGAAAGTGCAAAGACTATAGGTCGCTTGTTCTACCCAAGAAATCGGGATGGAAGAAATGTCTACCGTAGAAGATACTCATTACCCCGGAAGGGTTGCAATGGCAAGTTGTTAGTGACAAAAGGCCAACCAAATATCATGCATCTCCTACTATCGGGAAGGGGTCAAGCTAAGGACCTAAAACAAGCATCATCGGGATGGTAACCGATGGATTATTTTCGCTTTATTTTATATATAATTTTATTTTTTATTTTTATTTTTAAAGTTTTTATTATTATTGTGCTAACCTTGTTTTGTAGGTATAAAGGAAAAAGATTTAAAAATGGTGAAATTCTGGTTAGCACGGCCGTGCATTACACTTGGAGCGGCCGTGCAGTTCATATCGAGTCAGAACGGGTTAACTCAGCAAAAGGGAGCGGCCGTGCAAGTCCCTTGACACGGCCGTGCAAAACGTCTGGGAGTTGCGTCGTTCCAGTCAAAAAGACGCACCCTTCTCCCTCCTCCCTCATTCACTTCATCTCCTTCACTCTTCTCTCTATACCTCCGCCCAACCCACCTTAAATACCCATCTTTCTACCATTCTAACCCACATTACAACCCTCAATCATCCTCAAATCCACCACTCAACCATTTCTCCCCCACCAAAATCAGTCCAAAAACCCTCCTAAAACCCCAATTTCGAAAATTCCAAAACCCTTCACCCATTTCATAAAATTCGAAGGGATTGCTCAAGATTAAGGATAAGGAGGAAGCTCTTGGACATTTCAGTGGCTGGGCATCATGTATTTCGGGTTTATTCGAGAAAATTTCTTCGGGTAAAAACTCCTTCACCTCTCTTGTCTTTCAATTTTTAAGGTTTTGAGATAATGTCTACCAAAGGGAAAGGGAAGGTTACGAGAGAGAGTAACAAAGAAGTCTCGAAAAGAGCAAGGCTCTTCCTCTAACTTGAATCCTACTCTCAATACTTTGGGGATTGATTTTAGAACTCGAGGGAGACGGCACGTTTTGTTGCCTTGAGTTCTAAAAGGATTAGGCCAACTCAATTTCCTGATAGGCTTGCCCTGAGAGCATTAGGAATTTATGGGGACACTCTTACTCTTTATATGGGAATGAGATCCGATGGCTTCCTTCAGAAGCATGAGAAAACCTATGAGGTCCTTACCTTAGAATTTACGAGTACATTTAAGATGAAAATTGTGGAGGAAACTTGTAGATTGACAGAAGGGTTTTTAATCAATTCCATTTGGACTTTCGCCTTGGAGGAAGAGAGCTTCATTTGACCGGGGCTGAGATTAGTAGAATTTTGGGGTTATCTTTCCAAACGGAGTCTTTTCCCGACATGCCCATTGAATACAATGAGACTATTTTTTGGAACCAAATTACCGGCCTTCCATCCTATACATCCCGAAGTGCCAAAGCTTCTTCTATCATTCACCCATCCCTCCGCCTCATACATAGGATGTTCGCTTGTACCATCTTTGCTAGGGAGGATAAGGGAACCGTGAATAGAAAGGAGTTGTTTGTGTTATGGTGTTTTGTTTGGGAGCGAAGAAGGATAAATCTTTGCAACTTCTTCTTTGAGTTGATTGGTGACATTGTTTCTCCCACCTTTAATGGAGAAATTCATATGGGAGGAATTGTTACTCTATTTGCCAAGCACTTCAATTTTGAGATTCCAAATGAATGGGTTGAGGTGAGAGGGTCAACAAAACTGGATATTCCAACCCTTCGAACTATGCAACTCATTTCAGTAAGGGGGAATAATGAGTATAATTGGTTAGTAGGAGCAGATAAAATGCCCTACATTGTACTCCCAAGCAATAATCTCCCCACCATCCGGATAAGAGAGCCCGAGACTTGGATATTCCCAAATGCCATTGGAGGAGAAGGCCAAGAAGAAGAAGAAGAAGAAGAGATTCAAGCCCCATTCCCACCCGACTTCTACCAAAGGTTCGATCAAATGTTTGCCCAACAAGGTCAACTACTTGAGCAAAACGCTCAAATCCTTCAACAACTCGGCCAAATGGATGGTCGTATTCAATACGCTCAAGGAAGGATTGACGACATTTACAACTATGGGGCAAACTATTGGGACAACTTTCCACCACCACCACCACCATTTGAGTAAGTTTTTCTCTTTACCATCCCGGGATTTGGCATTGTTCCTTAAAACATTGAGGACAATGTTCATTTCAAGTGTGGGGGGGGGGGGTATATCTATCTTTTTATTTTTTTTTCGCTTTCTAGTGTAATCTTTTTCTTTTTAACTTAGTTGCATTTTTCTTTTATGCATGTATAATAGTATATAAAAAAAAAAATAATAATAATAAATCCCTATGATGATCAAAAATCATTATCTCTATGCTTGCCATTTGCCCTAGTATAAATGCCTATTTATCTTTCCTCTCATATTTTCTATAAACTTAGAAATCTATAAAAAGGAAAAATATAAAGGATATTTTTAGGAAATAATTGAAAGCCTCATAAGTTAGTATAGCACAATATAGAATCTCATCAAGGAAAATGCATTTGATTAGAAGGATTTCTTTTATGCTTGGTCATTTATGCAAATTTTGAATATATTCCTTTAAGATTGTACATTTTTTTATCTTTATTAGATATTTATTCCCTTTTTAGAAGCACCTTCTTGTTTGCATCCCTTGAATCACACCCTTTCATAAAATTCCATCCTTCCATTTTTCAAATCAAGTCAAAGTAAAACACTTTTATCTTATTACTAAAAAGAGTGACAATTGTCACCAAGCCTTAAAAGCAAAAGAATCATATTATCTCCTAAGTAACTCGGGGCACGGCGTTCGCTGCGACGATGCTTCCTTGCCAAACGGGAGTAATATCCAAAAGTATTCTTGATCTAAGTATTAGGAACATGGGGTTCGCACTACGTTGTCTCCTACTTGAAAGGATCAAAAATAACTTAGGTCTTTTGCAAAAATATAACACGTGCAAAAATAAGATAAATTTGTTTAACTTTGATGAGATTTTTCCACTACCATCATCCATTTTTCACCCTTGTGATTCAAAGAATGTAATACAATTCTTCGGAACTTCTAAATTGTGAATAGATGTTTATACCTTCTCTTGTACGTCTTAAAGAAATAAAATTCATCTTTTCTAAAAATCACTCTAAAATTGATGGCTTTTCTACCAAGAAGTAAATCTAAAAGATTCTTCCTTCTAGCATGCTTTACTTGGTCAAAATTCTATATATGCTATATTAGGTTATTGTCTTGCATTTTATCTCTTTAAAATATCCCTAAAATATTTTCCTAAAAATAAATTTTTAAAGGTATTCAAAATATGATTAAAAAGATAAAGGCATTATCTAAAGGGCATTTAAGGGCTTGCTACTTTATTTCGAGGGATCAATCTTGCTTCTTTTTTTTTTTTTTTTTTCTTCCTCTCCGTATTTTTATTTTAAGTTTGCGTGGGGACAAGCAAAAGCTTAAGTGTGGGGGAGTTTGATAAGTGACTATTATATAGTCATTTATCCTTAGATTTATATACTTTTTATTGCATAAAACATCATTTCTCATTTCATTTCATATACTTTTTAGTTCTTTTTTCATATTTTCTAGATTTTACGCTTTTGGTATACTTCTTGCATTTAAAGACAGGTTTTAGGTTCATTTTTATCAAAAGGATACTTGGACACTTCAAGGCAAAAGACATGGAAGAGCACCAACCAAATCAAGCACACAAAGCTAAATTTCAGAAGGAGCGGCCGTGCAGCCAAGATGGAGCGGCCGTGCACTTGGCCTTTTTCAGGCCATTTGTGGCCCTAAAATATAGAGTGGCCGTGTCTTGAAGAGGGAGCGGCCGTGTCATTATATGGAGCGGCCGTGCAGCTTGGACAGGAGCGGCCGTGCGAAGTGTCAAGACTTAAATTCAAATCTGGCGCCAAGGGTCGCACGGCCGTGCAAATTCCTTGACGCGGCCGTGCAAAACGCGACTGCACGTAAAGGCACCTTTTGATTGCACCCGATTGAAGAGTCTCCTCCTTTTTATAAATAGGACCCTAGTGATCAAGCTTAGATACGAATTCTTAGAGAGAAATTACTGATATTAGAGAGATAAAAGATACAAAGATTTATAACAACAATTTTCCAAAGGAGTTTGAAGATCAAAGTCATTATTTGTTCTTGGAATCACTTTGGAGGAAAAGCAATAAAAGTGAAGCATTATTCTCAGCAATCATAAGTCTTTCTTACTCAATCTCTATTTATACTTTTCTGTTTATTTATGGCTTGTGAGTAATCCCCCATATTCTTGGGGTTGGAAACTCAAAAGCATGCTTATTCATCATTTAAAAATGTTTAGTCTTGTCTTCTTTCTTCATCTAAAACAATCTCTTTATATTATTCTCTAAATGCCTTACATTTTGGCGATATCCAATTTGTATGATTCAGTCAATTGAGAGAAGTACCTAGCGGAGAATCTCGATTGACGGAACCATATAAAGAAACTAGGTTCATTGATCACGAGAGTAGTTCAATGGCCTAGGGATGTTCCTTTAATGGAAAGTATGTTGACTTCCGTCCTTAATGGATTCTTACTAATTATGGTCAGCTAGAGATAAGCCGGAATGCCCGTTTGTGACAGGGCGGGGGCAATCATAAACGGATTTCTCAAACAGTTAGGACATAATTAGTGAAGAATACAAACGCTATTGTCTTAGCCCGAAATAGCGTAGGCTTAACATACCATCCTTGCTTTTTATGAAAACCTTTTATTTCTAAGACAATGACAATTTGATGAATAAGAATATGCGTATGATTTTCAATCCCGAGAATGCTTCGTTTTATAAGATTTCAATTAAAGTATTTTCTGTTTATGCTCTCTCTATTATTCTAAAACAAATTTTATCTACCCCCAATCTTTTCTATATTTTCTAAAGACAAAAATATTCCTTAAGTAAACCCTGTCTCTGTGGGATCGACTCGTACTTGCACCCGCTATATTACAATAGCCCGTGCGCTTGCGGATATAAAATAAACCGTTAGGTTTCGACTCTAACACACAACCAGGGCGGAAGATTGTAGACAGTGGCTATAACCGGCCAACAAGAGTAAGATTTTGCCCCAGGACCAAACGGATTGAAACCATCAGAGCAGATGCATAACCGTATATTTCTTGCTTCAGTCGCAAAGTCAGGATAAGTCTCATCAAAGTGTTTCCATGCCTCCCCATCACTGGGATGAATCAACACACCCTCTTCACGCAAACTTTCCTTATGCTAACGCATTGCCTCTGCAGTAGATTTAGACGCGTAGAGGCGTTGCAGTCTTGGAATCAACGGCATGTAACGCAACAGCTTATGTGGTCTGTTTTTCTTGTGTTTTGAACTCCCCCTCCGATTTGGCTTATATCTACTTTGTCCGCAAATTGAACACTCTGTCTTCTGTGAATCTTCCTTGTAGAATAGCATGCAGTCATTCTTACACGCATCAATCTTTTCATAACATAGCCCAATCTGCCCAACCAACTTCTTTGTCTCATAAAAGTTTGTAACCATCTTATTCTCTTTCGGCAACATCCGCTTAATTGCTTTCATGATACGATTATAAGCAGACTGGCTAATATTGCAATCAGCCTTTATGTTAAGGAGCTCAGCCACAGCCTCCAACACACTGATCTCGCAACCTGGATAGACCTTCTCTTTTGCAGAGTCCATAGCATCAATAAATTTATTGGCTGCAGGGGTTGGTTCTTGCTGTTGGTTCTCTGACCAATCGAAGGAAGGATCGGCTGCATCCCTAACCATATCTTCCATATTCAAAGGTGGTTCTTCATTGTCCTGAATAATAGGTTCGGGTTCGGGAGGTACATGAATATTCCCGGGGGGATTATTCGCAACATTTGTGCGCAATCTCAGCTCACCATGATGGGTCCACCGTTTGTACCCAACTTCAAACCCGTTACGCAAAAGATGTTTCTGAGTATCGATCAAGCTTAGATACTTGACATTACAACAGATGGTGCATGGACACCTAATCTTACCATTAAGCTGAATCCAATAAGCTGAATCCAAGCTGCCAACATTAAATCCCTATCCTTTTTTATTCCATTAATAGGGCAACCAAAAATCAAACTGGACACACCAGTTGAACCAGCTATTCTAAAAAACAATTCAGCCTGAAGAACTCCATACAATGATCAAATAATACTGGGCAAAAAAATCAGAAAAAGCACAAAAAAATGAATCAAATAATCAGCTGGGTATCATCAAACTAATAATCAAAGACTCAACCAAATTTGATTTGATTTACAAATACCGTTCAAATTAGGAGTTTCAATCAAATAAGAGGTTGAATTTCAAGAAATGAGAGGGAGAAAACGTACTGTTAATGGCGATTAGGAAGAGAGATCGACGCTTGGAGAACGAACGAAGGAAGGAGAAGACGAGCAGTAGACGACGGTGAGGCGACGGCAGTGAGGCGACGGCTAGACAAGCGACGGCGATGAGAGATGCCGGTGATGAGGAGACGGCGGCAAACGGTGATGGAAGAAGAGAGAGCTCGACGGTCGTGGGGAAGAGAGAGAAAGCGGGAAGAGAGAGAGATTATTGAGAGACTGAAATGAATTTAGGGCGTAAATTTTTTATTTATATTTTACCTCAGTGATGAAATATTTCGCAGCTGATAATCCGCCGCTAGACATTACGTTGTGGCATGAACCACCGACGGAAATTTCCGCCGCTGGTTTAATTAACCTCAGTGACGGAAATTTCCGCCGCTATAATTAATAAATATCATTAATTAAAATCATTATTTATATTATATATAACATGAAAATTATTTTAAATCACTATCAAAAAAAAATATGAGTCAATAGATATTATTTTTGAAAAAATAAATAACTCATAAATATTTATTAATTTTAATTTAATAAATATCATTATTTATAATTATATAAAACATGAAAATTATTTTAAATTACTCTCAAAAAATAAATATGAGTCAATAAATATTATTTTTGAAAAAATAAATAAATCATAAATATTTATTAATTTTAATTTAATAAATATCATTCTCTATAATTATATAAAACATGAAAATTATTTTAAATTACTCTCAAAAAAATAAATATGAGTCAATAAATATTATTTTTGAAAAAATAAATAAATCATAAATATTTATTAATTTTAATTTAATAAATAACATTCTTTATAATTATATAAAACATGAAAATTATTTTAAATTACTCTGAAAAAAATAAATATGAATCAATAAATATTATTTTTGAAAAAATAAATAAATCATAAATATTTATTAATTTTAATTTAATAAATATCATTCTTTATAATTATATACCCTATACCCTATACACTATACCCGATACCCTATACCCTATACACTATACACTATACCCCCATACCCTATACCCTATACACTATACCCTATACCCTATACCATATACCCTATACCCTATACCCTATACCCTATACCATATACCCTATACCCTATATACTATACCCTATACACTATACCCCATATCATATATCATATACCCTATACACTATACCCTATACCCTATATACTATACCCTATACATTATACCCTATACCTATACCCTATACACTATACACTATACACTATACACTATACCCTATACACTATATACTATACCCTATACACTATACCCTATACCCTATACACTATACCCCCATACCCTATACCCTATACACTATACCCTATACATTATACCTTATACACTATACCCTATACCTTATACCCTATACACTATACCCTATACACTATACACTATACCCTATACCCTATATACTATACCCTATACACTATACCCTATACCCTATACCCTATACCCTATACACTATACCCCCATACCCTATACCCTATACCCTATACCCTATACCCTATACCCTATACCCCATACCCTATACCCCATACCCTATACCTTATACCCCATACCCTATACACTATACCCCCATACCCTATACCCTATACTCTATACAATATACCCTATACCCTATACCCTATACACTATACACTATACCCCCATACCCTATACCCTATACCCTATACCCTATACACTATACCCTATACCCTATACACTATATACTATACCCTATACCCTATACCCTATACCATATACACTATACCCTATACCCTATACCCTATACCCTATACCCTATACCCTATACACTATACACTATACACTATACCCTATACACTATACCCTATATACTATACCCTATACCCTATATACTATACCCTATACACTATACCCTATACCCTATACCCTATACCCTATACACTATACCCTATACTCTATACCCTATACCCTATACCCTATACCCTATATACTATTGTGAGCACCCCAACCCGAAACCTTACGCGTGTCCCGAGCTGGAGAGGCTCAATCTAAGAAAACCCAACTTAGATTTTTAAAACTTTTATTTGCCTTTAAAAGAAAACCACTTTTCAAATTTCCAAATTAAAATCAATTGATAATATCTCTACTTAGAGGAAATCCAACCACAACTTTAATAAAACGAAATCTGATCAATTACACAAAACCCTGATTAACATTGTTTAACAAAAGTGTTTTCCATACATATTATAAAAGTGGAATACTTAAAAATTACTCCTAATAACCAACTCCTATAATTAACCTGACAATCCCCAAAAGCAAAAGTCCACAATGATATCCCCGGCCTCACTGGTTCGGGTCACCTGTCTCGGAATCTAAAACATTAAAGGGAGAGGGGTGAGAATAAATCTCAGCAAGCTATTATGAATGCAGCAATATGCCAAGTAAGATGCAACACATAGCATGGTAGCACATAACACATTATGAAAGCGGTAAACACCTTACGTTACCTCATTTTACCTTTTCCCGTCTGAACAATAAGTCGTACAACGTGGGAGTAAAACTCCACTCTTTGATGAATTGCCCCCATGCACATTCACCGCTTATAGGTCTCATACCCCAGAGATCCATATAAGAAAATAGGATACTTATATGACCCTTATTCAGAGTATCATATAATATCATCGCTATTGTAAAGCCGTTGGCTTCATACAGAGCATTCCACCGTACACCAAATCGCAGCAGTATGTAAAGGCTCCTTATTGCTCAATACAGTAGCTTGCACAGCCCACTCTGTGGCCACAGAGAGGGACGGTCCCAGGTATAATGAACCTTCAATCACTTATAGAACAAATCAGTAATTGATTGAATTCCATTATACCCCCGAATATCAACACATTCAAGCACATAATAGATACTTGAAATAAATCCACAAAGGGGATAATCATACAACAACATGGTAAAATATACTCATGTTACATCCATACTATAGTGCAACAGTTCATGTAATACACTATGCATAATACCATTAACGAATATAAATCCAAGTAAGGTATCCATATAACCACATAATCCACACCGATACAATATAATCATATACCAAATAATCCACACCGGATGAAATATAATCATATACCAAATAATCCACACCGGGATGCAATATAACAACTTGCCAAATAATCCATACTTAGGATATGAAGGTATCCACCAAACTCAATAATTCAACAAATTGGGAAAATAATGCCACAGGGCGATACGTGCTCATCTTCCATTAACGAAATAGTGAAACCTATGGTTTCTACTCTATTTCTAACTAATCACCAAGGATAGGGTAAGTAAGGCCACTATGTATTACAAACCATTCTTACATAGTCATTATACAACCTCGAATAAACTTAATAAAGGTTCACGATCTATTTCCCAAGTTGAACTACTTTAAGCTAAGTTAAAAGGGATTAATTCCTATCCGGTTGGGATTAGGTTCAACTAATTTATAGTGGTTGGAAATCATACCACGGGGTTGTTGGTAAAATCAGCAAGAATGGAAACTGGGAAGGTTCTGGTGCCATGGGCGACCGCCCATGGCCACTTGGGCGACCGCCCAAGCGAGATTCAAAAGGGTAAGGCTTTGCTGGAGAGTTGGGCGACCGCTCAAGAAGACTTGGGCGACCGCCCAAGAAAGGTTGTAAGGGGTTCCCAAGTTCTGTCTACATGGGCGGCCGCCCAAGCCCCCATGGGCGACCGCCCAAGAGGCGATTCAGCAAAAGATCAGATTTTTAATCCCTTTGATTCTATGTTCTTCATCCTTAATCACTCTTTCCCATCTTAGGTATTTATGAAGAAAAATCCCAATTATTTATCACCTCACTCTAAATCATTTCAACCCAATATAACCTAACCTAAACCTAGATCATTTACTATTTGATTTTCCACCCATTTCACTACTATAATTAAATTCTAACCTTCTAAATCTAACTCCACCCAATCCTTTCAATCTAAACCAACTTCCATAAAACATGACAACATTTTAAGTCATTAACCCATTTCTCAATTTCAAGAAGACTTCCAAAACCTTAAACAACAATTACAATACTAAGAACAACATTAAATAGTTCATGAGCAATTATATGAAGGGAGGTCATAACAACTCACCTTGGAATAGGAGATGGATTAAGGATTTTTTGAGCTTGATAAACCCCCCTAGATGCCCTGATCACAAAAGTACGATCGGTTTGCCAAATGGAGAAGAAATGAATGCCCTAGGAGCTTGGAAAGGAAAGCTTCCATGGAAAAGCTTCCATGGATATTTTGGTGGAGAAGATGAATGAGAAGGATGGGGAAAGTGGGGGAGGTTTTGACTAGGAGGAAGGAGGGGTGAGGGGAGTTGACACTTGGAGGAGGTAGGATGAATGAGAAAATTGGCCCCCCAAGTCAAATTAAAGGCTTTCCACTTTTCCACAAAAATAAATCTAACTACCCACATTTTATTTATTTTGTCCATTTCTATTATTATATTTCTCCCAAGATGCTTTATTAAATTTCCCAATCATCTCATCCTTATATAAGAAATCAAATATATAAAATGAACACATAATATTAATAATAATATTAAAAGAAATTAATATGATGCTAAAATAGGTGCCTAGGGTTAGGGTCGTTACACTTACTCCCCCTTAAAGAAAATTCGTCCCGAATTTGATTGTCACTTACCCTAAGGTTCAAATAGCAAAGGTTACCTTTCACACATTCTAACTTAATATTTTCAATTAGATTTCCCAATGGCATGATTCTGCTACACATTCTCATAACCCGAGTACTCTAGGACTTCACTTCCCAATTAGTCTCTTCAATTCTATGATTCTTTCCAAGATTTCTAATTTCATTAATAATACGATATTACAACGCAATATTCCAAAAATACCATACAATTATCACTAACCCGAATTTTTACGACCTCAAGAAGTACAATTAAATAAAAAGTATTACAACTTATGTCACCAAATACATTACGATATTACATTTAAACTTCAATTACTCTATAAGCTGCTCCAAGTCAGTCTATAAGTCAATTCACCTACCTTTTCTAAAAACTTCAAACGGATTAACAAACTTTGGCGCTAAATCAACTTAGGTCTTGCTTCACCAACCTCACCCCAACAAATTGGAGATCGATATTCTCTTCCTGAACCACGCCTCATACGGTTTTATCTCAATGCTAGAATGATAACTGCTATTATACGCAAACTCGCTAAGGTAAATTAAACTTCTCAAGTTGAAGGGAAATCCGTCACACAAACACAACCTATTCTTCCAGAATTTGGATAGTCTTCAAATCTCTTCCCTTCGACTAACTAAATCCTTCAACTCTTAGGATCGGTAACTAACCCCAAAAAGGGAGCTTCAAAAGATAGTATTTCATTTAAATCACACCAACAATTGTAACCACTCCCGATAAAGGATAGGAAAATTCCGCTCTATCTAAGTTAACTTCTTCGAAACATACGCTATCACTTTCCCATTTTGCATAACACTACACCCTGATCTTCCTTTAATGTACACTTAAAATTTCACAAGATTCTCACATCCACTAGGTAAGGTAAGGATTGGGTCCAAAGCCAACCTATTCTCCATCACTAACAATAAGATTCATCCTCATTACATCCTACACCATTCATACGTCCTTTAGAGTCAACCAAAGCAACGACTTTACAATTCTTAAGGATTCCTTAAATTTCTTCGGTAGCACTTGCCAACTCAAAGATCACAGACTAAATCCTCACAAGATCCATGGTAACATCCGCGTTAAAGACTATAGAACCCAAAATTTGAAATCCTCTCGAGCCAACTCATACTAGTCAAACTTGCATGCAGGGACTCCTCCCAAGGAATCATTAACCCAATTCTCAAATGAATTTTCCAGAACTTTATTTAACAAAGAGATCCTCAATTCTAATTACCCTAAAGTCATCAAAATAAGGGTTTAAATTTTTGCTTATCGTACTCAGAACCAACACATGAAATATACCGACGGGAGCACATTTATCATTTACTCACAACTAGCACATAAAAATTTTGAAAAGACTTCTTATGCAAGTCTAACATATACCAATTACCCTTCAAATCTTAATGCAGAATTTTCACCTTAAATACCCATATATAACAAGAATTTCACATTAAGGTTTACCTATATCAAATACCAATATAAGCAATTTAGGCATGGAAAAAAAAAGAGACTCACTTATTATGATAGTCTACTATTCTACAGCAACTACTTAACCCTCCAGGTCAAATATATCTCAAAATCATAAATTAATAATTATACCAATTCAACTGGCAATACATGCTCAGCCATAACCACATCACCATCGTGGTAAACCAAAGAAGGTTCGAGGTATTCTCTCATAAGAGCAGAATCCTCTAACAATAAAACAAAATCTCAAACAATGTATACCACATAAAAGCAAAACGCTATGCCACACATAATGATATGAAACAGGATCTATAAAATATGACCCCTAACTTCGAGACAGGGAATATACCTCTAGTGACCTCTGGGGAATCCATCTCTCTAGGACCCAAAACACATACTTGACCTTGGACCTTCTCTTTTGGTTTCCCTTCCTTATCTCTTTTGATACCACCTCTTTGACCCCTTTTACCGGCACCCGAAGCTAACCTCTGACGAAATACAGGACAATTTTTCCTGTAGTGCCCCATTTCTCCACAATTCAAGCATTTCCCTTGCTTACTCCAACACCTGTCTTCAGAGTGACCCATCTTCTTGCAATATTTACAATTCATCCCATACTGTTTGGGTATTGGCCTAGACGAAGAAGCTACCCCTAGTTCCTCTCTCACACTTCCTGAAGTTAAATCCCTTGGCTGATCTCTAATGATTTTGGATCCTTGTCCTAGATACTTTGGCTCATCTCCAATCCCACCTTCCGATTTTCTATTATTTCCCTCAATGCTATTCTCGATCTTATATGCTCTCTCTATGACTGTTCGACAATTGGTGAAGCCATCAATTACTAATTTCTTCTTAAACTCACTCCTCAAACCTGTTACAAACCTCTGAACCCTTCTCGCCTCATGCGATACTAAATGAGGGCAACACCTAGCTAATTCCTCAAACCGGACTGAATATTGATTCACCGTCATGTTTCCTTGTTTTAGTCCTAAAAATTCAATCTCCTTCTTGTCCCTTGTAACCATTGAAATGAAATAATCCTCGAACTGTTGAGTGAAATTATCCCAAGTCTGGGGCGTATGATCCCGCTCCCAACTTCCCTTCAATATCTGCCACCACTGATCGGCTAAACCTTCAAGTTTGAACACGGCATACCTAACTTTCTCTTCGTTGAGACTTTCTATAACCTCAAAAATCCTATTTATTTCTGCTAACCATTTTTCTGCCTTTAACGGATCCGGGTCTCCATTATAGCTCGGTGGGTTCATCTTCACAAATTTTTCCAATCCATCACTTTGACATCCCTCAGGTTGATTCGGAACTGATCCTCTAGTCTTCATATCTTGTACAAACATCCTGAATAATTTCATCATTTCTTCATTCTGAATTCCACCTATACCCATATCTCCTTCATTTTCTAGAACCTTTCGCTGATCATCCTCGCTTCCGGCCATTAGAACGAACTCCTGCATTAAACACTCTAAGGCCAATTTCCACACATCCCCCTTAGTTTAGACATCTACCCTTGACCTCTAAACTAAGCTCTGATACCAACTGTGAGCACCCCAACCCGGAACCTTACGCGTGTCCCGAGCTGGAGAGGCTCAATCTAAGAAAACCCAACTTAGATTTTTAAAACTTTTATTTGCCTTTAAAAGAAAACCACTTTTCAAATTTCCAAATTAAAATCAATTGATAATATCTCTACTTAGAGGAAATCCAACCACAACTTTAATAAAACGAAATCTGATCAATTACACAAAACCCTGATTAACATTGTTTAACAAAAGTGTTTTCCATACATATTATAAAAGCGGAATACTTAAAAATTACTCCTAATAACCAACTCCTATAATTAACCTGACAAGCCCCAAAAGCAAAAGTCCACAATGATATCCCCGGCCTCACTGGTTCGGGTCACCTGTCTCGGAATCTAAAACATTAAAGGGAGAGGGGTGAGAATAAATCTCGAAGCTATTATGAATGCAAGAATATGCCAAGTAAGATGCAACACATAGCATGGTAGCACATAACACATTATGAAAGCGGTAAACACCTTACGTTACCTCATTTTACCTTTTCCCGTCGAACAATAAGTCGTACAACGTGGGAGTAAAACTCCACTCTTTGGTGAATTGCCCCCATGCACATTCACCGCTTATAGGTCTCATACCCTGTAGATCCATATAAGAAAATAGGATACTTATATGACCCTTATTCGTAGTATCATATAATATCATCGCTACCGTAAAGCCGTTGGCTTCATACAGAGCATTCCACCGGTACACCAAATCGCAGCGGTATGTAAAGGCTCCTTATTGCTCAATACAGAAGCTTGCACGCCCCACTCGCGTGGCCGCAGAGAGGGACGGTCCCAGTATAATGAACCTTCAATCACTTATAGAACAAATCGCAATTGATTGAATTCCATTATACCCCGAATATCAACACATTCAAGCACATAATAGATACTTGAAATAAATCAACAAAGGGGATAATCATACAACAACATGGTAAAATATACTCATGTTACATCCATACTATAGTGCAACAGTTCATGTAATACACTATGCATAATACCATTAACGAATATAAATCCAAGTAAGGTATCCATATAACCACATAATCCACACCAGGATACAATATAATCATATACCAAATAATCCACACCGGGATGAAATATAATCATATACCAAATAATCCACACCGGGATGCAATATAACAACTTGC
>JAFEMH010005952.1:57500-142146 GCA_022495995.1 Adenophora triphylla var. japonica
CTTATCAAGTTTGATTTCAAGATTTCTTATGAGAATCACTTGATCACAATGGTATGGCTTCATACTAAGGGTGAAGCAGCTGTTTCTCACATATTTTTTTTTTCTGTTATAGCACCCACTGTGAGATACGTAGGAAGGTTATATCAAGTCATCAAAAGATGACATGAACAGGATGTGCTCACAATTAAGTGATCAAAAACAATGTCAAGATGAAGACTCACAAGTGACCACACTGAGAAATTTCATGCTAATGCATGATTATTTTTTAGTTAATCTAATATACAGATGTGTTAGAGGATGTGAGACACATTTGTTCTCACAACCTTAGATATCACACAAACCAAGGGACTTCCTCAAGGAGGAAAATCTCTCCAAATCTAATGCCTTTGTAAATATATCAGCCAATTGATTTTCAGTCCCAATAAATTCCAGACACACAGTTTTTTGTTCTACAAGATCCCTAATGAAATGATGTCTAATATCAATGTGCTTTGTTCTAGAATGTTGGACAAGGCACTTTTGTTATCACAAAAAGCAGTCAAAATTTTGCTATTTAATCCATAATCTTTCAACATTTGATTCATCCAAAGCAATTGTGTGCAGCAACTCCCTAGGGCAACACACTCAGCCTCAGCAGTGGATAAAGACACACAATTCTGCTTCCTACTATACCATGACACAAGGTTATTTCCTAGCTAGAAACATCCACCTGTAGTACTCTTCCTATTATCACTGTTTCCAGCCCAGTCAGAGTCTGTATATCCAACCAAATTTGTGTTTGTCTCTTTAGAATAATGCAGCCCTAGGTTCACAGTCCCACTCACATATCTAATGATTCTTTTCAAGGCTTTAAGATGGGACACCTTTGGGTTAGCTTGGTATCTTGCACAAAGATATACACTATACATAATGTAAAGGTCTACTTTTTTTTTTTTTCTGTCAGGTCTACTTGCAGTGAGGTAAAGCAGACTTCCAATCATGCTTCTGTACAAGGTTTGATCAACACTCTCACTATCTGAATCATGACTCAGCTTTTGGGAAGATCCCATTGGTGTTCTTTGATGTGAAGAGTGTTCAAGTTTAAACTTTTTCACAAGATTCTTGGAATACTTAGATTGTGAGATGAACATGCCATCTTTGAATTATTTTATTTGTAAGCCCAAGAAATAATTCAACTCACCTACCATACTCATCTCAAATGTGGAAGTCATGCTATCCACAAACTCAGCTAGCATAGGGTCAGAATTTGACCCAAACACAATATTATCCACATAGATTTGTGCCACAAGAATCTCCTTTATATTTTTCCTCACAAACAATGTTTTGTCAACCTCACCTCTCTTGAATCCTAGGTGAAGCAAATGGTCAGTCAACCTACCATACCGAGCTTGTTTTAGCCCATACAGAGCTTTCTTAAGCATATACACATGGTTAGGATACTTGGAGTCCACAAAACCTTTAGGTTGTTCAACATAGGCTTCCTCATTTAATATCCCATTTAGAAAGACACTCTTAACATCCATTTGATGAAGAGTAATCTTGAGATAACAAGCAATGGCTAACAAAAGCCTAATGGACTCAATCCTTGCAACAGGAGCAAATGTCTCCTCAAAATCAATTCCCTCAATTTGAGTGTAACCTTGAGCAACTAACCTAGCTTTATTTCTAGTGATCACACCTTGCTCATCAGTTTTGTTCTTGAAAATTCATTTGGTTCCTATGACATTTCCATGAGAGAGTCTAGGGACAAGAGTCCAAACCTCATTCTTTTCAAATTGAATCAACTCATCTTGCATAGCAAGAATCCAGTCAACATCTTTCAATGCTTCAGTAATGTTCTTAGGTTCAATCTTTGAAACAAACAGCAAAAACTTACCTGGGAGTATGTTGAGGAGCAACTCCATAAATCAGCCATCTTTCCATAGTCCACTTTGTCATTTTGTCTAGTTCTCACTTGAGCATGCACATATTCCACAACTTGTGAAGTAGGGTGATTTTTCTGGATTTTAGAGGGAATATCCCTTGATCTATCCACACACCCATCCACATTATCTTCTGGAGCATTATCCTGATCAGATTCAGAGGAGTTGTCCTCAGTTTCAGAATTTTGAGTGGATGTGGGAGCAGATGTGGATTCAGATGTGGATACAGATGTGTCCACATCCTTGGTTACATCCTTAGCAGGTTCAACATATTTTTCAACACTGGAAGTTTCTTTGGTTTTTCAGCACCTGTTTCTTCATCCTTCCAGTCCAGTAAGCAACCTGAAACATCATCCTCAGCAGTCTTGAGGTTAAGATCAAGTGAGTCATCAAAAATAACATTAGCAGATTCCATAATGGTCTTAGTTTTGAGATTAAAAACTCGGTAAGCTCTACTATTAGTGGAATAGCCCATGAAAATTGCTTTGTCACTCTTTGAATCAAATTTGGACAAGTATTCTCTATCATTGAGAATGTAACAGATGCACCCAAACACATGAAAGTACTTCACTGTGGGTTTCTTTCCAAGAAGGATTTGATATGGAGTGACAGTGCTACCAATCCTAAGAAACACTCTATTGCCAATGTGACAAGCAGTGTTTAAAGCTTCTGCCCAAAATTTCTTGGGCAGGTTTTTAGAACTTAACATAACCCATGCCATTTCTTGCAAAGTTCTATTCTTTCTTTCAGCAATTCCATTTTGCTGTGGAGTGATTGGTGCAGAAAACTCATGTGTGATTCCCTTAGAATTGCAAAAATTAGTAAACATTTGGTTCTCATATTCAGTGCCATGGTCAGACCTAATCCTCACAGTCTTAAGACCATAAAGATTTCTAACCCTTTTGTACCAATTCTTGAATTCTCTAATTGTCTCAGATTTTTCTCTTCAGAACATTACCAAAGTTTACCTAGAATAATCATCCACACACACAAAGGCATACTTTTTTCCTACCAAAGCTTTCTACTTCAATAGATCCCATTAAATCAGTGTGAATCAGCTCCAAACACCTAGATGTGGAGCACTGTTGGACCTTTTTATGTAATGCTTTTGTTTGCTTTCTCTTTTGACATGCACCACAGACATCAGGGTTCTTGAAGTTCAGTTTAGGGAGTCTTTAATAGCTTCAAACCTTTGAAGTTCTTCCAGAGTTCTACAGCTAGCATGCCCTAATTTTTGGTGCCACAGATTGACATCATTAGCTTTTGAGCTTAGGCAAGAAAGATTGTCACCAAATTGGTAACAATTTTTAGCATATCTAGGACCAGTAAACACACATTTATTATTTTTATCAAACACTTCATACAGGTGTTTATTAAACTTCACATAATGATCATCATCACACAGTTGACTGATGCTTATCAGGTTGGCTTTCAAGCCTTCCACATGGTACACATTGTGCAATTTTGGGAGACCCTTGACAACTAGGGTTCCTTTCCCAACAATCTTTCCTTGAGCACTTCCACCAAAGTTCACTTTTCCCCCACTAATTAATTCATAGTCAAGGAGAACATCTTGGTTCCCAGTCATTTGCCTAGAGCACCCACTGTCAAAATACCAAGAGCCAGAGACAGTGCTCTTGAGGGAAGAGTAAACAACATTACAGGTGGCACTTAGTTTGGCCACCCACTGTTTTACAGCTTTCTTTTTGGGTTGCAGAGGTCTCAGATTACCAGGATGTATGTTCGGATGTGCATACATCTTCTTACACATCTGAGGCTGATTGAAGTAACCAGACTTTTTGTCAGCCTTGAGTTTGTAACAGAAGGGTCTAATGTGACCAGGAGCAAGACAATAGTGGCAGATGTAGTGCCTCTTCCTTGGCCTTTTCTCACTCAAAAGGACTTTTTTTTCTCTAAAAATTGGTTTTTTCACACCTTTTGAAGTAGAAGCCTCACATCCCTCCTTTACAAAATTACCTTTTTCAAAGTCCAAACCAGTTTTGTTAAGCTGACCAATAGAAATAGCTTCATCGAGTTTCATTTTACTTTTGTTTAACTTGGTAAAAGTACTTTCAGCTTTTTCACACTCACTTTTGAATTTTTCAAGCTCAACTTCTCTTTTGGTTACAAGGACTTCAAGTTTGGCAATTGTTATCTTTTTTAACATCATTTTCCTTTGAAAGTATAGCTTTTTCATCTTCACAAGCAGCCAATTTATCAAAAAAAGATTTATTTACCTTAACAAGTACCTCAATCTTGTCCATTCTCTTCATCCAATCTGTATGCAGCTCCTTGTATGTTGCAAAAAGTTCCTCATAGGGAATTCCTATCTTCATCTTCAGAATCTCCTTTTACTGTGAAACAATTCAGGATTAGGTCAGATGTGACACCAGATGTGTTCACATCTGAGACCACATCCAAGGATTTTTCAGGAACTCCATCTTCTATATCTGCATAAAAGGCATTAAACACAGAATGACAATTGATAATAGACATGTTAGCCACTTCATCTTCATCCTCACTGTCACTAAGGGTAGCAGTTAAGCTCATTCCCTTCTTTTTAAGTGTGTTAGCACACTCATTGGCATAGTGACCAAAGCCACGACATGCCCTACATTGAACAGACTCAGAGGATTTTTTATTGTCAAAGCTTGGTTTTTTGAATCCATTCTCAGTGCTAGGTTTTGGCTTTTCAGCAGCACTGGGAGTAGGTCTATTTGGAAACTTACTCATCCTTTTGTTTTTCAATATGAAACTAAATTTCTTTGAAATAAAGGCCACATCCTCTTCTTCAAGATTTGACTTGTCAATCTCAGAGGATAATTCCATAATTTCTTTTGGAAGTGCAGCAGCAATTTTGAGAGCAAGACTGAGAGATTTGTTCTTTTTCTGAGCTTCAAGGTTTAGCTCAAACACAGTCAAAATACCTACGATTTTGTCTAGACCTACGGTATTGGTGTCATTTGTTTCCTCAATCACAGCCACTTTTATGTTGAACCTCTCAGGTAAGGTTCTCAAAATCTTATTCACAAGTCTTGCATTGGAGATTGATTCTCCTAGACTTGTGCACTCATTTGAAATCTCATGAATCTTAGCAGCATATGATACAATGTACTTATTTTCCTTCATTCGAAGAATTTCAAACCTATCCATTAAAATTTTAAGCCTAGTAGCTTTCACACTTGGTGCTCCTTCACATTGAGTTTGCAAAATATCCCAAGCAGCTTTAGCAACACTTTCATTTGTGATAAGCTTGTACATATTCCCAGAAACATGGCTGGAAATAACACCCATTGCTTTAGAATTATAGTTAGCCAAATGTATTTCTTCAAGAGTCCATTGATCTTCAGGTTTTCTTTCGAAAATTGACTCACCAACACCAGACCCAGGCTTCTTCTCCACAGTAGGAGGTTCCCATGCAACAAGGATACACATCCAAGCCCTTTCATCAATACCTTTGTTGTAATTTCACATCTTAGACTTCCAAAGAGAATAATTGGTGCCATCCAAGACAGGAGGCCTGTTTTGGTGATTTTGGCATTCCATAATGACTACACTTTCTGGATCAAAACTCAGTAATATATCGAGAGTTGACTTTGATACCAATTGAAAGTTTCATGTAGCTAGGAAGCACAATCAACTTCAACAGAATACGGATGTGAGTACAGATGTGTTTCACAACTGTTCACACATCCACAAATTAATGCAGCGGAATAAAACAAAATAAAGTAATAGTAATAACACAGAGATTATATACGCTTACTGATATAGAGATCAGCAAACTAGACTTACGCCCAAAAACTTTTCACTATAAAATTTTTTGTTGCTTACAAAAACAAATAAGTGAAAAACTAAAAGACTAAAATACTAAATGAGTTCTAATCACCTTCTACGACAAGAACAATTCTCCTTTCCCAAGTAGGACCTATTCTAGTCAGAAGTAAAACAAGGAACTCAATGAAAACCTAGATGTGAGTTACGGATGTAAGGCACAACCTTCACTCACAACCTAAAATCAACAATATTGAAAACTGTGAAGAATAAGTATTTATCTCAGAATTTCCATGTCTTCTCTTGTGCTGAATGCCTTGTATTTATATGCACCATGGAGAAGATCTTCACGTAATCAACTTTTTCCTTTGTGAGATCTCTTTACCTATAAGGAAATATAAATCACACTCACAAAGAAGTAGATTGTTAGTAGGTTAGTCCTAATATAAAACTATGTACATAAATAAAAGATATTTACTCTATTTACAAAGTTCTAGTCAAAGTAGGACAATATAAATCTTCCATAAAAGTCACAAAATCTTTTTACTTTTTTGAAGTATTTCAAAAATAAGGAAACAAGGAATGTTCCCAAAAAAGCTCAAGCTTTCACACTATTTTTTTTAGAATGCACTTGCATTTTTTAACACACTGACATCTTTAAAAACACAAATGGACAGTTTTAAACAAATAAACACATGCAGTACTGACAATCAAAAATATATGCACATGTTTTAATCTTGCAAACTGACATTTCTAAACCCACAAGCAGGCAATTTTAGACACACAAACGACTAACAATTTACTCAGCTTCTATCCTTAAAGAGTGTCTATATGTGCCATATTGATACTGGCTCATTTCAACCCTAACACTCTATTGGAACTAGCACCGACTGTATTAAACAAATGCACTAACTAATTTTTTTCACAATACATCGACAATCTTTAACACATAAACGTACATTTTCAACACAAAAACGGGCAGTTTTAAACAAATAAACACATGCACCGACAATCTAAATATATGCATTGGCAGTTTTAGTCACGCAAACTGGCATTTTGAAACCCACAAGTTGGCATTGTTAAACACACAAACTTCTAACAATTTATTCAACTTCTATCCCAAAATCAAAAGTATCAACTAAATGGATTTATTGCATGTAACAACACTTATCTCCTTTTAATTACATTTTTCAATTGCATAGTTCATTGGCTTGTTGACTTGACCTCCGACAATGAATTTATTGGAGAATCGAAAGCCAACAATTCAAATCAAGGACCAGCCGACAATTCAAAACAAGGATCAGGACGACAACAAGGATTGTCTACAAATTTTGTAAAGAGACCAATAACATAAACATTGACTGTATTTACCGTAATGAACCGAGGAGAAATTGCAGAGATTGAGAAGGAATGTAGCATAACAATGAGTCCGGTTTAGAGCGCGCTCAAAACCCATTTTTTCTATAAATTGGGAAAAACTATTATTTTTTTTCCACAAGATCAACTCTTAATATAAAAGTAATAAAATATTTCTATTTTAAAAAGTGTGTATTTTATAGTTAGACGCTTTATAAAAAAAGTGTGTACGATAGTTTGTAGTGGGACGGAGGGAGTATATACCACATATTTTATTTATTTATTTTTAGCGAAAAGGGCAATGCCCCCTAAATATTATTGAAGAATAAAAGGTACAAAGAGGTGATGGAGGACTAAGCCAAAATCATCACAAAAAAAAAAAAAAAAAAAAAAAAAAAAAAAGGGAAATTAATTTAAAAAGTGACCACAAACTAGTTTAAAAAAGGACTATTTCTGTTGAACAGTTCAATATGTGGCGATTAAACAATTTAATTTGGAGTCCATTTTGGGGGAAACTTGTTTCTCCATAAGTTATAAAAAGTCCACTTTCTAATTTTGAGTTTCGAGCGTAAAACATTGAGTTTCGAGCTTAAAACACTGAGTTTAGACGTTAAAATACCTAGAAGTTAAAACATCGAGTTTAGGCGTTAAAACACCGAGTTAAGGTTAGTAACTAAAACATCGAGTTTATGTCTTAAAACATCGAGTTTATGTCTTAAAACACTGAGTTTTTGCCTTGAATTTTTTAAAAACAAGACTTTTTATAAGTTTGGGGGAAACAGAGTTCCCCCAAAATTTTCTGTTTAATTTGGCTTCTAAAATTGAATAATAGGAAAAATTAAAAAAAGGAAATTAATGTGTAAAAACAACAGTGTTCAAGACAACGACGTCACAGCCCAATTGTTGGGCTTGTTGGCACTTTGCTAGGAATGTAGCGTATGCGAAGTTATTATAACTGGTGATATTTCTCTTTCATTCGCTTCCAGTGTTTTGTGCCATTGGTGGCACTTTGATAAAAGTATGTCACGAAAGATTTCATTTAAGTTTTATATTTGACATTTTCTAAAAAATAAAAAAGAATTATCGACAGTATTTGACAACATTAATAGATAATTAAAAATTCGAATACCATTATTATTAAACTGTAAACCTGATCGGACACGTTGTAACACTACCGGTTACCCATACTCTTACTTTTCTTCTTCATATTAATAATGAATCAGTTGGAATTTTCTTAATTCTTCATATCGATATATAAAACACTTGTTTAAAACTTGCAAGTATATGCCAAGAGATATAATAAGCTAATAAATAGAGGGAGTCATTTAGACCAACAGGAAAGATAATAAAAACAATAATCAACGACTGCCACGGATGGGATATACTCCCTCCGTCCTGTTCGAATTAGGACGTTTTATTATTTTGTGTGTCTTAATCGAAATAGAAGAACCCTTAAATGAAAATGGTTTATTTAATGAGACTAATTTTCACACTCGCAACTACTTTTCACTCATTATTCTTTACCTTACTTTCTCTCTCTTTCCCCATTTTTTATACTTACAAAATCTACTACACTAACAATTTTTATTAATTTTCGTGTTCAACGCAAAAATCCTATTTCAATTAGAACGGGGGAGTAAATATTATTCGTACTTAGAAGCAGTCAATTAACATAATTGTGGGGGAATTGAAGATAACATATATTTAGAAAGTATTAGTCTGATAAACTTGGTGGAAACTATGACGACCGAGTTTGATGAACAATTTCAGTGAGTTAAGTATCATTCGTCATTCCATTTTTAATTGACCTTTGAATAGGTTTTGTTTTCTTCCTAGAGAGATTAATGCTATCACGATGGTTTTATGTTAACCAGGTTTAGCCTCATTATTTTAATTTTTTTATTATCTATTGATAAAAAATAGGAGCATTTAGTTTTTTTTTTGATTAAGAAAACGAGGAATAATAATGCTGAATCACATGTATGCTTTTGAAAATTATGGAAGTCCTTAATTTGGACATTTTTTTTTTTTGTTATCCAGGTTCCCACCTTCACCGGACTAATCCTGGACCACCAGATAATGGCCCCTCAGTGTCTTGGCGGAAGTAAAACGTTGGATATGCCCTATGCAGCCAGGATCGCAGCACCCCTTATACTCCTGGCCCCAAGGAAGCCCTCCTACAAGGCAATTGCATGGTTGCTCCACAACACCAATGAATTGGCTGCTCCACATCACCAAATGACTGCTCCACAACACCAAGAAATTGCCAAGATTTGAACTCCCCACGCTGAGGTTGCAAGCCCAGCAATGCTGCTTCCTTAACTGCACGAATGTGCCCCGGGAGGCTCCTAAGGACCCTGAAACCCATGGTATAAATTAACCACAAAAATTCCCCCCAGGAGAATCGAACCCGCGACCTCCCCGAAGGAAAGTCGCCTAAGATACCACAAGGCCAAGGCCCATTTGGTATGAATTTGGACATTTCATTTTGATATAGACGGGAGAGAGGTTTTTAGGGCCATTTAAGGTATTTTGCCCCGACCACTAAATAACTAATATAAGCCATAAAACTAAAATTTGAGCAAATTACAAATATGGGGAACCAAAGCAGAAGTGACCAAGGAATGAGCCTTTGTGCTGGGAGACATGTTGCGCCAGTTCGAACTTATGCAAGTTAGAAGACAATCAGATATATGCCATAACCAAGTGGGATGCTCCCACTGAAGACTATATATAGCTAATCAAGCTTTGCGATGATCGCTCAAGAACTGACACACTACTGGAGGGTCCATTGTTGACGAAGAATTCATGGTTAAAGAGATAGGTTGTACACCTCATCCCCATAGGAAGTTAGGTCACTACTAGAAACAGGGTCATTACCGACGGACTTTTACCGACAGACGAAGTCCGTCGGTAATACAGACGGAAACTTTTCATTTACCGACGGAAATTTATTTTATTTTACCGGGAATTTAATTTTTTAAAATTTCGTTTTGTCCGTCGGTAATTTTTAAATTCCGTCGGTATTTTAATACCGACGGACTATGTCCGCCGGTATTACCGACGGACTCCGTCCGTCGGTAAATAATTCATATATATACGCGTATCTTCCCCATTTTTAATTACGCATCATTTTTATTATGCCCCTTATTTCCTCAGTCCTTCGCGAACCCCAGCCCCAACGCCAAGCCGTCGCCGTCGCCGCCGAGCCTCGCCGTCGCCGATAAGTCCTCTTTGTCTCTCTTAATCGCTTCTCTCTCTCACTTTCTCTCTCTCACTTTCTCTCTCTCTCATCAGTAAGAACACGCCGTCGCCGCCGCCGTCTCTTTCCATCGCCGTTTGCGGTCGCCGGTGCGTTCTCTCTCTCTCTCTCGCTTTCTCTCTCTCAATCGTTCTCTCTCTCACTCGATTTCTCTCTCTCATGAATGATTAATTTTAATGAGCTGAGAAACCCTAGTTTTTATTCAAGTAATTGTCTTTCAGTTTTGTATATACATGTTGTTGCTGTTAATGCATTATCATGTGGAGTTGTGTTCCAAATGTTCATTAGGAGTTGAACTAAACTACAGAAAATGTGA
Source organism: Adenophora triphylla var. japonica (assembly GCA_022495995.1). Lineage (NCBI taxonomy): Eukaryota > Viridiplantae > Streptophyta > Magnoliopsida > Asterales > Campanulaceae > Adenophora > Adenophora triphylla. The sequence continues at coordinate 68,128 of JAFEMH010005952.1, forward strand.
ATAATTTCATACTTGGGTTTATTTTGGTAGCTCTTTGTTTATTGTGTGTTTGTGTGTGTGCAATTAGAAATGTAGGGTTTGAGGTATTAAAAATGTATGTTTGTGTTATCAATGTGTCTTATGTGCGAGGGGCCTACGGATTAAACAAATGTTGAAATTGCACAAGGAGTTGGTTTTTATATGAACTTGCTGTGTGTTTATTTGTGAAATAATATGTTTGATTAGAGATAAATGTTTGTAAATGCATTGTGGAGCTGAATGCAATTTTGATGTGTTTAGACTGCTTTACTAATTAATGTCTAAAGTTAAAATATAAATAAGATGAGAGTCTTTTTCACCCACAGCTATCAAAATTCGTCTTCTTTGACCAAGAAAGACAGAGCAAACAAGTTCATTGCCGTTTGAGTCAAGGATTTTCTGTTTAATAAGAGTTTTTTACGGTTTCTTTGTCCTGTTTCTCTCTAAGGATCTCTTGAGATCCTTAGAGAGAAAGATGACAGTGAAACTGTAAAAACTCTTATTAAACAGAAAATCCTTGACTCAAACGGCAATGAACTTGTTTGCTCTGTCTTTCTTGGTCAAAGATGAGATTGGGTTTTGATAGTTGTGGATGAGAACGACTCTTATCTTGTTTATAAATGTTAATTTAATTCATCATTGTAAAATTTCAAATTTTACAATAAAGAATTAATATTTTAAATTATTCACAATATTAATAATTTAAAAAATATGATAGATGTGTGTGTTAATTCATTATTGTAAAATTATGCATTTTACGGTAATGAATAAAAATTAATGTTACGACGTGAAGTTGTGACGGTTGAAACACAAAAGCTTAGAAACCCGTTTAAGAATCTTTAACTTATCATGTTGAGGTCAACATGTAGTCATCGATTCTTAAATTGTCCGTGTGGACAGTCTTGAAATGCACGATTATATGTTTTGTAAATATCATCATTGTCTATTAAAATTGCTTGAATAGTCGATAGTTGAGATATTTCGGTTGCATTAATCCTATTGTTCTCTGAGTGTATACTAGACATATATGGTTGATTACACTGTCGATTATAATCGATAGTGTTTGATTGACCTAGTCTACGTCGTGCACTTGGAGACCAAGGGGTTATGCTGCCGAAATTTCTTGATTTTTTATTATAAAGCAAGTAGACAAGGTGATATTTGCAATTCATATGTGTATTTCGGGATGGGATAGAAGCCAACCCAATTCTAAACCTAATGGACATGAATTGTCCTTTCATCATAGGGAATGATATACTTTACAATAAAGAATTAAATATTAATATTTAAAATTATTCAAAATATTATGATAGATGTGTGTGTTAATTCATTATTGTAAAATTATGCATTTTACGGTAATGAATAAAAATTAATGTTACGACGTGACGTTGTGACGGTTGAAACACAAAAGCTTAGAAATCCGTTTAAGAATCTTCAACTTATCATGTTGAGGTCAACATGTAGTCATCGATTCTTAAATTGTCTGTGTGGACAGTCTTGAAATGCACGATTATATGATATGTAAATATCATCATTGTCTATTAAAATTGCTTGAATAGTCGATAGTTGAGATATTTCGGTTGCATTAATCCTATTGTTCTCTGAGTGTATACTAGACATATATGGTTGATTACACACTGTCAATTCTAATCGATAGTGCTTGATTGACCTAGTCTACGTCGTGCACTTGGAGACCATGGGGTTATGCTGCCGAAATTTCTTGATTTTCGATTATAAAGCAAGTAGACAAGGTGATATTTGCAATTCATACGTGTATTTCGGGATGGGATAGAAGCCAACCCCACTCTAAACCTAATGGACATGAATTGTCCTTTCATCATAGGGAATGATATACTTTACAACAAAGAATTAAATATTAATATTCAAAATATTAAGGGGTGTCAGACCTCAATTCGTTAATTACATCTAAACTGTTAATACATTATGAAATGCAGGAGTTAATTATGTCTGGAGAAGATCGTAGTTGGATGGATAATCGTAGTAATCCCGGTAGAAGGGGTGTCAGACCTCAATTCGTAGAAGGTTTAGAACATTTCGTGGAGTTTGCTAGAGCGCATCCCCAGTGCATGCGTGGTGATAAGATTAGGTGTCCTTGTAAAAAGTGTAAGAATAGAAAATATCTGAGTGTTGGATGGGTAAAGAAACATGTGTTAGAGGCAGGGTTTGTTGATGGTTACAAGGTATGGGTAGCGCACGGGGAGCGTTATGTGGTTGAAACAAGTGTTCGCAATCATCCTACTGTATCAAGTGGTCCGCCAAGGGAACCTGAACATTTGATTGATGAAGAGGAGCCGTCTGTCGGTTTGGATGATATGGTTCGAAATGCGGCTGGCCCAGAGTTTGATTGGAACCCTAATCAAACAGAGGCACCAAATCCCGTTGCAAAGAAGTTTATGGATTTAATGGACTCTGCAAATGAGAAAATTCATCCTGGTGCAAAGGCTACAAAGTTAGAGCAAGTGAGTGAGCTTCTAACTATCAAGGCTGATACAAATATGAGCCAGCATACTTACGATCGTATAATGTCATGGGGACATCGGATGCTACCCGAAGAAAATAATATGGTTCACAATTTTTATGAGACGAAAAAGTTGGTGGGGCAGATCGGTCTTGGGTATGTTAAAATTGATGCTTGCAAGAATCAGTGCATGATTTTTTATAAAGAAAATGAGGGCCTCGATACATGTTCAATATGTGGACTTAGTAGGTATAAGCCACAACGCCGTGGTAGTGCCAAGCACAAGAAAAACGTGCCTCGGGCGCGGATTACGTTATATGCCGCTAATTCCCGAGGTTGCAACGAATTTACGCATTGAAAGAAAGCTCGAAGCCATGCGTTGGCACAAAGAGTGTCCTCGTGAAGAGGGTGTGATGACTCATCCTTCGACGGTGAAGCATGGAAACATTTTGATGCCACTTACCCCGATTTTGCTTTGTGGATCCTAGAAACATAAGGTGGGGATATGTACGAGATGGGTTTTCTCCATTTGGACCGGGGGCAAAATCTTATTCATGTTGGCTTTGTTATAGTCACGGTGTATAATCTTCCCCCGTGGTTATGTATGACCGATCCTTATATGTATATGAGTTTGTTCATTCCCGGCCCTTCGAATCCAGTGCAAAAACATTGATGTGTATCTTCGACCTACGATGGATGAACTCAAACAGTCGTGGAATGATGGTGTCCAGACATGGGATGCTTTCAAGTTGCAAAATTTTAACATGAGGGCTGCAGTGATGTGGACAATTAATGACTTTCCTGCTTATGGTATGATGTCGGGATGGAGCACACATGGGAGATTGGCCTGTCCGTATTGTATGGAAAATACAGATGCATTCACACTTCAAAGATTACAAGAAGCGGTGTTGGTTTGATTGCCACACGGTTTCTTCCTAGTGACCATCCATTTCGTAAACAGAGGAATGCTTTCACCAAAAATAGAGTTGAGCAACGAGGCCCTCCTCCTCGTCTGAGTGGGGAGGATATTTTTGAGCAGGTGTCTGAGGTGTCTGATGTCGGGTGGGGAAAGAAGTTTTCAAAGGATAGACCAGACGGATTTGGTAAAGACCATAACTGGATTAAAAAGAGTATATTTTGGGAGTTACCGTATTGGAAGACGAACTTGATAAGACATAACCTTGATGTCATGCATATTGAAAAAAATGTGTTTGAAAATATTTTCAATACAGTGATGGGTTTTAAGGCCTCAACGAAGGACACAGACAAGGGTCGGCTAGACCTTGAAGCGATTTGCAATCGTAAAGATCTGAACATTACTAAAGTTAATGGAAAAGATTTTAAACCAGCTGCGCCCTTTGTTCTGTCAGGAGAGGATAAGCAACGTGTTCTGCAGTGGTTGAAAGATTTGAAACTTCCTGATGGGTATGCATCTAATATTGGCAACTGTGTGAATGTGGAAGAAGGGACGGTATATGGGTTGAAAAGTCATGATTGTCACGTATTATTGGATAGGTTGCTACCCATTGCATTTAGAGACATTTCCCTAATGAAATATGGGTTGCCCTAACAATTGAGTGAATTCTTCAGAAAGCATTGACTTCCAAAGACTCTTCGTGTTGAGGATATGAAAAGACTCGAAGAGAGCATTGTGGTGACAATATGCAAGCTTGAAAATATATTTCCGCCATCTTTCTTTGATTCAATGGAGCATTTACCAATTCACCTAGCTTATGAAGCTAGAGTTGGAGGACCTGTTCGAGTATAGATGGATGTATCCATTTGAACGATTTTTGGGGAGTTTGAAAAAGAAAATGAGCAATAGAGCAAAAGTTGAGGCATCTATGTCGAATCGGTTGATTGTCGACGAAATTGTGTCGTTTGTTTCAACATATTTTCACCCAGACATTGAGACAAGGTTCAATAAAGTGGGACGCAATTATGATGGGGAGTCACCGATCCCGATGGAAAAATTTCAGTTTTTTCTTCTCCTGATCGATTCCTTGGCAATAGAAAGTGCACGCGCATGCTAAGCAAAAAAGAATTAGATGCGGCTAAACTCTATATTCTCCTTAACTGTGCTGAGGTCGAGGACTACTTGAAGTAAGCATTCTTCATTTGTTACTAAGTAATAACTTTAATACGAACTAAGCAACTTTATGTTCTCCTTGAATGCAGTATGTTCGAAGAACAAAGCCGGAGACATTGCGCCCTGAATTGATTTCAATAAGGACGTACAACGAATTTCCCTCCGGTTTAATAATTATGTAAATGCCAATTCATTAATTCAATGTTTTTAATAGAATTTGAAGTATGAGTTTTTTACTATCTATGTGTTTTTATTTAGATTTTGAACAACCTTGGAGATGCAAAAGCTGCGAAATTACAAACATTAGTAGGACGGGTTATGTTTTGTCTGAAGAAACGTCGCAGTCGTTGAAGATTTCAAAGCCCGGATGGCGCTTTCCTTTATCGTCAGTCCATGGTTCTGAAAAGATAAAGTACAGGATGCTTTCCCCTTTTCAAATGAAGTAGCCATTGAGCGTCTTTCGGTATGGCTACGTATTCCACACTGAAGAATATGGCCAAACGAAATCAACTTGGAATAGCGGGGTCAATCTCAAGGGAAATCTCGATTATTATGGCGTATTGAAAGAAGTTATTGAATTGGAGTACTTGCTTGGAAATTCTGTAGTTCTTTTCAATTGTGAGTGGCGGGACGCTGAGCGAGGCATTACAAAACATGGCACTTTTGATCTCGTTGACTTAAAGCATTCTTCTAGGCATAATGGTGATGATGTGTTCATTCTTGCATCTCAAGCACAACAGGTGTATATGACCCCCTACCCCCGTCGACGAAGAGAGTCTAGCGGATGGTGGGCCGTATGGAAAACCAAAGCAAGAAGCACTTTTGATATACCATTGCGTGCAAAAACGTCTACTTCAAATATTGATTCATCATTAAATGATTGTTATCAGGAAGAGGAAATGCCTATACCTCCGATTATTCACTTGAATGATAATGTCGAGGAGGATGAAGCATTAATGGCCGAAAACACCCGTCCACTAGGGGAGGAAGTCACTTTCAATGAAATCGATGATGACAATGTGGAGGATGAGAAAGGAGAAGAGTATATATCTGGGTCCGATGATGAAGATGAGGAAGAAGACGACGACGAGGAAACTAGTGAAGAAGAAATTGAATTTTGTAGTGATAGTGATCAAGATTGTAGTGAATGAATCAGTTTAGTTTTAATTCAGATAATGTTTTGTATATAATGTTTTGTACATTTTATATCACTTATCACTGTAATATTATATCTATCTCATGATTTTCAATTTTACTTGGTTACTCTTTACATGATATGTAATATTACATCTATCTCATGATTTGGACAATAAATGATTCCTACTATTACATCTTACTCCATAATTTACTTGAACATGTAGTCATTAATTTGAATGTCATCGTGTGAAAAGGTTGTTGGAAAAAAATAAATAATTCGTAAAAAAAAAAACAAAAAATAATAATAATAATAATAATAATAATAATAATAATAATAATAATAATAATAATAATAATAATAATAATAATAAATAATAATAATAATAATAATAATAATAATAATGGACATAAATATAATAATAATAAATAAAAAATAAAATAATCAATAAAAATTAAAATAAAAATATACATATATGTATATAAATAAATATCATTATTGTCTATTAAAATTGCTTGAATAGTCGATAGTTGAAATATTTCGGTTGCATTAATCCTATTGTTCTCTGAGTGTATACTAGACATATATGGTTGATTACACTGTCGATTATAATCGATAGTGTTTGATTGACCTAGTCTACGTCGTGCACTTGGAGACCATAGGTTATGCTTTGTCAAAATTTCTTGATTTTCGATTATAAAGCAAGTAGACAAAGTGATATTTGCAATTCATACGTGTATTTCGGGATGGGATAGAAGCCAACCCCACTACTATCACGTACAACCACTACCATGGGGTTATGCTGGAGTGGAAAATCTCAAGTTTTTTGCACAAGCGTTAGACCCAAAGATTGAAACTTTGATTTATTATTATAATAATAAATCTACTTTCAAAGTTTCAATCTTTGGGCCAAATGCTTGTGCAAACTTGATATTTTCCACTCCAGCTCATTATAAATGTAAACCCTCTCTCTCTATTTTAAAGAAAACAACAATATTATTTCAAATTCAAGCAGTCCAAGTGAACTCCATTATTTTGCTTCTTTTTGTTTTTAGTAAAACAACCTTATCTCGAAACCACCGGTCCATGTGAACTCCATTATTTACCTTGTTTTCATATTGTCATTTCTATTTTAAAGCCGCAAGAAGTGCAATGTCGACAGACACCAAGTCCACACTGTTACCCACGTTTTGTTTACTTGGTTACTCTTTACATGCTATGTAATATTTAAATTTTGTTCTACTTGATAATATTTTCTGTCTACATATATAATATACTAGTTTAGATATGTCGGGTCGAGGTGGCAATCGTTCAAAGAGAGGGAAGGTTGCGGGTTTTGTCCATCGTCTTGTTTCACCAAGGACGGGAGGGAGGGATCTACTTCGGTTCTGGACGTAGTGAACCATCCGAGCGGGTTAATTTGGACGCAATTATTAATGAGGAAGGAAAAATGTAAATATCTATCTCTCCCAGTGGCCAGTAAGTATCATTTAATTGTAAATGTCATATATATAATGTTTACATTTTATTATTGTCTTTTTATTTGTATATATATTGATATATTGTTTTTTAATTAATATCTTGATAGGTTTATACATGCATGGTGGTGGTAGCGGTAGCGAAGTGGCAGCGCTCGTGGTTGTTAAACATGAATTTTCATTGACATGTAATTAAACAAACAAACAAACAAACATATATAGTTTCTTTTTCCCTTTCCCTTTTTCCCCGGCCTTTCCCCGACCGTTTCCCCTTCCCTTTTCCCCTTTCCCCGTTTCCCCTTTCCCTTTTCCCTTTCCCCCTTTCCCCAGCCGTTTCCCCTTTCCCTTCCCCTTTCCCCTTTCCCTAGTTTCCCCTTTCCCCTTTCCCTGTCGCTTGATTTGGACAAACATATGTATTTTATTTGATGTACAAGCGAAACAGTTGTTTGTGTGTGTTTGTAGTTTGTAATTGGGTTGTTTGTGTGTGTTTGTAGTTTGTAGTTGTTTAAAACAGGTTGTTTGAACAAAGTTAACGAGGTTCTGACCTTTTACGGTGGTTTAATAATAAAACAAATTTTTTTTTTTAAATGCGCCGGATTACCGACGGAAATTTACGTCGGTAAATTAATACAAAAATAAATAATTCTATTTTTCCGGCGGAAATATCCGTCGGAAAATCAAAAATTAAAAAAATAATACTCAAAATACCGACGGACATATCCGTCAGTTTAGGGTTTATATTCCGACGGACATATCCGACGGTAAATATTATGATTTCCGACGGTTATAACCGTCGGTAATGGTTTTTATTTCCGACGGATAATTCCATCGGTAACCTCCGGCGAATGCTCCGGTTAACCGGCCGGCAGATCTCATTTTCGACGGACGTTTTCCGGCGGAATTTTAGATTTTCCGGCGGATAATCCGCCGGAAATACCGGCGGAATTTGTCCGTCGGTATTACCAACCAATTATTTCCGACGGAACCCGACGGTCTTATTCCGTCGGTAATATTCATTTAGCGACGGATTTGTAGAATTACCGACGGAAATTTCCGTCGGTAAACGGCCTTTTTCTAGTAGTGGGTTTTGTAACCTTTAAACTAGATTGCGAACATCATTAATGATGAATTAACTAATACTTAAGAATATAAGTATTAGTTAATGAAAACTTTGATCTTTTCAAGTATCCTGAGATTGCGAACATCATTAATGATGAATTAACTAATACTTAAGAATATAAGAAAATTAACGAACAAGTTAATAACGATTCATTTTATGAGATGGATCAAGAAAATGAATAAATTCTAAAATAATTAGCAAAGCAGGTACGTCATCGTGGAGAGAATGGTCCTATTGACGATATGAAAATGCAAACAGTTAATTTGGGGACAGATGAGGATCCAAAGGAACCAAATATCGGCAACTTCTTCAAGGGGGGAGACAGAACGACCCTCTTAGCGCTTCTCAGAGAATTAATAAATGTGTTCGTGTGGTCCTACAAAGTTAATGCCGGGGCTAAATCCTTCAATCGTCGACACAAGATACCAATGCTTCCAAACGAAAAGCCAGTCAAACAAAACTCCGTCAAATTAAGCCAGAAAGGTCAATGTAAGTTAAAGAAGAGATTATGAAGCTTCTCAGTGTCGGGTTCATCAAAGTAATAAAATATCCCCAATGGTTGGCAATTACAGTCCAAGTAACTAAAGCAAATGGAAAGATAAGGGTTTGTGTGAACTTTAGGGATCTCAACAAAGCATCTCAAAAGTATGAGCTATCTCTTCCTAATATAGACATGCTTATTGACACAACGACAACTTATGATATCCGCTTATTTGTGGATGGATTCGCCGAATACAATCAAATCCTCGTGGCTGAAGAGGACCAAGATAAAACAGCGTTCCCCAAACCATGGGGAACGTTCTGAAATACAGTCATGCCACTTGGACTCAAAAATACCGGAGCTACTTACTAGAGAGCAATAACTGCTCTATTCCATAACATGATCCACAAAGTGATTGAAGTATATGTGGATGACGTGATAATCAATTCCTAAGGCTCCAATGGCCAACAAATGATAGATCTCCGAAAATTCTTCAAGAGGCTAAGACTATACAAGATGAGACCAAATTTCGGAGATGAAGGGGTCAGTTAGAGTCTTAGCCCGGCCTCGAACTGGCCATAATAAAAAGCTACTCTAGAAGGATTTAGGGCCCAATGTGTCCACTCTCGAGCTTTCCTCTCCTTGTTCGTAAAGTGGGTAAGGCGGTATTCTTCCTGGTTTACCTCAAACTGTTAGTGTTATGCCCTAGGCCTATGATTGATAGACTTATGTGTTGACATTATTTAATACTATATGAAAAGTTTATCATTTGATTATTATATGTATTGCATATTTATTTGTAATAATCTCCGTCCCTAATTATTAAATGAATAATTAGTATAAATGTTAATGGATAATCATATGATGATTATACGCATAGAGATGCACATTAAATTTATGGGTACTTGTTAGAGAACAAGTGACTGGACATGACCCGTATGAGATTTATGTCATGGTCAAATGTCATAATTAAATCTCATATGGTCACTTCATTTAGTCCATAGACTTGAGATTATCATGACCTTACATATGATGAAAGTCATGTTTGATTTTAGTCAAACGATATCTTAACACGATATCTATAAAGGCTAACTTTGGCATGATCAGATTCATGATGGGAAGGATGATAAGTCAAGATGGAATTTGTCCCTCGAAAGAGAGATATTTTGCATGGGCCCCTCGATGAGTGATAATGATGAAAGTGTATGGCCATACCCCAATGTGATTGGATTATCATTATACTCAAGATCGAGAAAGCATTGAACAAATACAAGTTGACGAGGCCCATGACTTGTGTTCAATATAACATCGTGAGACAAAGGGAGAAATGGAAGTGTACCATTGGAAACGTGAACTCTTACGTTATATTATTTGGGTAGACATAATGGCTTGCTAGGTCCGCTTATGTCTTATGAGAGTCGATATGATCGAGCTCATTGCCAACATAATATAATCCTATTGGGTCACATACAACTAGAATGAATTGATTAAACTAGAGGAAGAATGATTGAGAGAATCCGATGTGTCTTAAGACATCGTGCGACAGAACTTGTCTATGGGACTCGTCTGGTCGTGCGACACTTTAAGCCACAGAGGCATTTTCAGACAAGTTTCCTAATTTGATTAGGAAACAAATATTAATGCTAAAGTAGTATAAATATAACTGTCTATCAACCCTAAAAAGCTAGTCGAAATTATGAAAAGAAAATCACAACATAATTCTCAATATTCTTCAAGGTTTATGATCTAGCAATCATCAACAAATCGTTCTTGGTTCATTCAAAGGTGTGGATACCATAAGAGGGTCTTCCCTCGTACGACGATCAAGGCCTAGAGTTCAAAGTTTGTGATTCGAAATCACATTGTTTATTTGTTCGATAGCTCAAGAACGGAAAGCGTTCAAGGTTGGTTATTTCTATCTCATAGGAATTCAAGTTAATTGTATAGAACGGATCCTAGGCTCTTTGGGTTTTATGTTATTAGATGCTTAATTCCGCTGCGCATGGACCCGTAAAACCCAACAGTGGTATCAGAGCCCCGTTCGTAGGGTTAAGTTTGAATTAACATGCTAAGAAAATTTGATGTAAATTGCTTATATGGTTTTTGCTTGTTTTGTATGCGATAGTTTGATTGTTTTTGAAACAATATGCCTAAATCATGTTCTATTCACATCGAATTAAATCTGTTAAGAGTTGTTTATGTGATTTAATTGCTCTGTGATTGGGAATTGATTGAAACTGGAAATCTGCAAATCTGGTAACCTTGTGTCACGCGACAAAGGATGCCTGTGTCACACGACAGGACATGCTTGTGTCACGCGACAAAGCTTGCCTCTGTTATGCGACAAATCTTGCCCAATCTGGGCAGAATAAATTTGTTGAACAATCCTGCTAATATGTGAATGTGTTTACAATTTGATATGTTAATGTTTTAATCTGGATGCTATAAATTTCTGGAAATTAAGTTTATAGGGCTATGCTAGATTAATTCATTGTTTATGCATGCTTAGTTAATTAAAATATGATTTTATTAATTGTTGCGATGCATGAATTATGTGTTCTTATGTGTTAAGAATTTTATTAGATGTTTAGTTGAAACATTGCATTGTAATTTCCTGAATGTTTAAAATTGAAACATTAAAATTTTGGTTTTCTGATTGTTTGTGAGAAACAAGTCATTTTACGCAAAATTTAAAAGGAAATTGATTGTTTATTCAAAGTGTTGATTATGTTGCAAATCAGAGCTGATTTTTTATTGTACATGGCTAGGAGAGTTCTGTCGAAGGAGAGATTTGGTACTTAAGTAGTCCTTGTGGCTCACCTATCTTCCTGGGAACGTACCTGGTGCACGATTATGACTATCTTTGCTGATATGCTTATAATCTGCTTTAAAGAACCTTCATTTAACTTTTAAGTTCTTTATGCCAATTCATGATTAAAACACTTGAGACCATTCGGATAGTTTTTGGGTGGGCTTGCCATAGCAAGGTACTTTGATTCTATTCGTCTGCGAGCAAGATGAGGAAATGGTGGTTCCTATACGTTTAAAGTGAATGAACTTAATTGGGTTATCAAAATGGTTTTGGACCCAAGGCATAAGATGAGATTAAAATATGCTTAGACATATGATGTCTTGAATAAATCTCATAAAAGATCTAAGATTCATATATGTGATATGATTGATGTTTCTACCTAATTAATTTAGTTTTGAGCGGTTTGCCATAGCAAACTTGAAATTAAATTAAAGTTAAATCTTAGCCCATTAAATGTATATTATGCTTGTTTGCATTGGAAGGTGTATAATTTTGTGGGAGCATTTATTTTCATGTAAATGCATTATTCTTCTCATATAATATGTTTACTTATATGTGTTCATATTTTATGTATATCTTTTTGTAGAATAAATGACATCAAACAATAATCATCATTTGTCACTGCGATCTGTCCTTGAGAAGGAAAAGTTGGAGGAGAATGGTACAAACTATATGGATTGGATCCGTAGCGTGAGAATCGTTCTCAGGCAAGAGGAGAAATTGTACGTGCTCGAGGAACCTATTCAACCTAAACCTGCTGCCAATGCTACTAGGGCAGTGAGGGATCAATATTTGAAGCACAAGCGTGATTCTACTGATGTTGGTTGCCTCATGCTCTCCGCCATGAGCAAGAGCCTTCAAAAGGATCTTGAGCACTTTGGGACAGTTGATCTAAACAATCGACTGATGGAAAATTTCCAAGTTCAAGCAAGGCAAGAAAGGTATAACACAGTTAAGGCCCTAACCTCATGCAAGATGAGTGAAGGACAAGCTGTTGGTCCCCATGCTCTAAAGATGAAGGGCCACATCGAACATCTTGAGAGGCTCGGTTTTCCGATTAGCCAAGAGTTAGCTACTGACATGATATTGAATTCATTTCCCGAAGGTTTTATTAATTTCATAATGAACTATAACATTGGGGCATGAATAAGAACCTTTTCGAGTTAGTTCAAATGTTGAACATTGCGGAAACCAATATTGTCAAGAAGAAAACCGATCAAGTGTTGATGGTTAACAAGGGGAAGGGTTTCAAGGGTAAGGGGAAGGGTTTCAAGGGTAAGGGAAAGGCAAAAGTTGCTAATCCTAAGGCAAATGTTGCCAAACCAAAGAGGGTGCCAAACCCAAAGAGGTTAAGCCCAAGTCCCAAGAGGACGCAGTCTGCTTCTATTGCAATGAGATTGGACATTGGAGGAGAAACTGCTCAAAATACAAGGAAGCACTGAAGAAGAGCAAAGGAGTTGCTTCGACTTCAGGTATCTTTGTTATAGATATATTCCTATCTACTTCTAGCTCTTGGGTATTGGATACCAGATATGGAACTCACATTTGTTTAAATGTGCAGGGTCTAAAGAACAGAAGGATGCTTGAAGAGGGTGAAGTCGACCTACGTGTGGGGAATGGAGCAAGAGTTGCTGCATTAGCCCTAGGAACTTATGAAGTTACTTTACCTAGTGGACTAATAATTGTTTTGAACAATTGTTATTACGTTCCAACTTTAAGTAGGAATATTATTTCGATTTCATGTTTGGATAATGAAGGTTTTAATTTTCTTATATGTGATAAAAAGTTTTCTATTTACAAGAGTGATATATATTATTGTACTGCTATTTCATTCAATGGCCTTTATATCCTTGATGTTGAAAATCGTGATAATGATGTCTATAACATTAACAAGAGATCTAAACTCAATGATGTAAACCACACTTACTTATGGCATTGTCCTCTTGGCCATATAAATGAGAAAATCATTTCTAAACTCCACAAAGATGGATTTTTAGACTCACATGATTATGAATCATATGAGACATGCGAGTCTTGTTTACTTGGAAAGATGACCAAGGACCCATTTACCAAAACTGGTGAAAGGGCGGGCGAATTATTAGGCCTCATACATACCGATGTGTGTGGACCTATGAGTAGCGATGCTAGGGAAGGATTTCGTTACTTCATAACATTCACTGATGATTATGGTAGATTTGGATATGTTTATCTAATGAAACATAAAAGTGAATCGTTTGAAATATTTAGAATATATCAAAATGAGGTGCAAAATCAACTTGGCAAAACTATTAAAGTACTTTGATCCGATCGAGGTGGCGAATATTTGAGCCAAGAATTTGACAGTCATCTTAAAAGTTATGGAATCGTTTCAGAACTCTCTCCACCCGGAACATCACAATGGAATGGTGTGTCTGAAAGGAGGAATAGAACTTTGTTGGACATGGTTCGTTCTATGATGAGTCAAGTTGAGCTTTCTTTATCCTTTTGGGAACATGCACTAGAAACTGCTGCTTTCACTATAAACAGAGTTCCTACCAAATCGGTTCAAAAGACCCCATATGAGATGTGGCATGGAAGAAAACCTAGTTTGTCTTTCATGAAGATTTGGGGTTGCGATGCATATGTCAAGAATTTAACTTCTGACAAGCTAGCACCTAAGTCTGATAAATGTGTTTTCGTGGGTTATCCTAAGAAAACTAAATGATACTATTTCTACAACCGAAACGAGAACAAAGTGTTTGTTGCTCGAAATGGTACTTTCTTAGAAAAGAAGTTTCTTCGCAAAGGAACCAGTGGGAGTAAAATAGATCTCGAAGAAATTCGAGAACCCGAAAACAACATTGAACCAATGGTAGAAACTGAACCAAGTTTACAAGAAATTGTGGAACCGGTTCAAGATGCACAAATCCTTCGCCGAAGTGGTAGGTCACGATCCGAACCCGAGAGATATGGATTTCTCGTTACGGAAAGTGATGAAGTGGAGTTAATCGAAAACGATGAACCTACTTGCTATCAAGAAGCGATGTCCGCTCCTGATTCGGAAAAATGGCAAGAGGTCATGAATTCCGAATTACAATCCATGGCTGATAATTAAGTTTGAAACTTGATTAATCCACCCGAAGGTGTAAAAACCATAGGGTGCAAATGGGTCTTCAAGAAGAAAACCGACATGGATGGGAAGGTGCACACCTATAAGGCTAGGCTCGTAGCTAAGGGACATAGGCAGATTTATGGCATCGACTATGATGAAACCTTTTCGCCTGTAGCTATGCTTAAGTCTATTAGAATTTTAATTGCCATAGCCGCATATTATGACTATGAGATATGGCAAATGGATGTCAAGACAGCTTTCCTAAGTGGGAAGTTACTTGAGGATGTATACATGATACAACCTAATGGTTTTGTCAGTCCAGAATATTCTAACAAGGTGTGTAAGTTGCAAAGATCCATTTATGGATTGAAGCAAGCTTCTAGGAGTTGGAATCTATGTTTTGATGAAGCAATCAAGGAGTTTGGCTTTATCAAGAACGAAGATGAATCTTGTGTATACAAGAAAATTAGTGGGAGCGTAGCACTATTTCTAGTGTTGTATGTCGACGATATCTTACTCATTGGAAATGACATTCCTGTACTACAGGCTGTCAAGTCTTGGTTGGGAAAGTGCTTTTCGATGAAAGATATGGGCGAAGCTTCATATATCCTTGGTATCAAGATCTATAGAGATAGATCTAAAAGGATGATTGGTTTAAGTCAAAGTACTTACATTGACAAGGTTCTTAGAAAATTCCAAATGGAAAATTCTAAAAGAGGAAACTTGCCAATGTTTCATGTATCTCTTAGCAATATTCAAAGTCCTAAGACTAATGATGAGCAAAAGAGAATGAATGGTATTCCATATGCTTCGGCAATTGGGTCTATCATGTATGCTATGTTATGTACTAGACCCGATGTCTCATGTGCTCTAAGCATGACGAGTATGTACCAATCGGATCCCGGCGAACCAAATTGGATAGCAGTCAAGAATATCCTCAAGTACTTACGAAGAACTAAGGATGTATTCTTGGTCTTTGGAGGAATGGAAGAAGATCTTGTAGTAAAAGGCTACACAGATGCTAGCTTCCAAACCGACAAAGATGATTTCAGATCGCAGACAGGATTTTTGTTTACACTAAATGGAGGCACTGTCAGTTGGAAAAGTTCCAAGCAAAGTACCATCGCTGATTCTACAACCGAAGCTAAGTACATAGCGACATCTGATGCAGCAAAGGAAGCCATTTGGATCAAAAAGTTCATTAGTGATTTGGAAGTCGTTCCAAGCATCAAAGATCCTATTGAACTTACTGTGACAACAATGGTGCCATTGCACAAGCAAAGGAACCAAGGTCACACCAGAGATCCAAATACATACTTCGACGTTTCCACATTATCCGAGAGATATGCGAAAGGAAAGACGTAAAGATATGCAAATTAGGCACTAATGACAACGTGGCGGACCCATTAACTAAGGCTCTCCCGCAAGCTAAGCATGATGGTCATGTTAGGTCCATGGGTATTCGATATATGGGAGATTAGGCCTAGTGCAAGTGGAAGACTGTTAGTGTTATGCCCTAGGCCTATGATTGATAGACTTATGTGTTGACATTATTTAATACTATATGAAATGTTTATCATTTGATTATTATATGTTTTGCATATTTATTTGTAATAATCTCCGTCCCTAAATATTAAATGAATAATTAGTATAAATGTTAATGGATAATCATATGATGATTATATGCATAGAGATGCACATTAAATTTATGGGTACTTGTTAGAGAACAAGTGACTGGACTTGACCCGTATGAGATTTATGTCATGGTCAAATGTCATAATTAAATCTCATATGGTCACTTCATTTAGTCCATAGACCTGAGATTATCATGACCTTACATATGATGAAAGTCATGTTTGATTTTAGTCAAACGATATCTTAACACGATATCTATAATGGCTAACTTTGGCATGATTAGATTCATGATGGGAAGGATGATAAGTCAAGAATTTGTCCCTCGAAAGAAAGATGTTTTGCTTGGGCCCCTCGATGAGTGATAATGATGAAAGTGTACGGCCATACCCCAATGTGATTGGATTATCATTATACTCAAGATCGAGAAAGCATTGAACAAATACAAGTTGACGAGGACCATGACTTGTGTTCAATATAACATCGTGTGACAAAGGGAGAAATGGAAGTGTACCATTGGAAAGGTGAACTCTTACGTTATATTATTTGGGTAAACATAATGGCTTGCTAGAGTCTGCTTATGTCTTATGAGGGTCGATATGATCGAGCTCATTGCCAACATAATATAATCCTATTGGGTCACACACAACTAGAATGAATTGATTAAACCATAGGAAGAATGATTGAGAGAATCCTGATGTGGCTTAAGACATCGCGCGACAGAACTTGTCCATGGGACTCGTCTGGTCGTGCGACACTTTAAGCCACAGAGGCGTTTTCAGACTAGTTTCCTAATTTGATTAGGAAACAAATATTAATGCTAAAGTAGTATAAATATAACAGTCTGTCAACCCTAATGAGCTAGCCGAAATTCTGTAAAGAAAATCACAACATAATTCTCAATATTCTTCAAGGTTTATGATCTAGCAATCATCAAGAAATCGTTCTTGGTTCATTCAAAGGTGTGGATACCATAAGCGGGTCTTCGCTCGTACGACGATCAAGGCCTAGAGTTCGAAGTTTGTGATTCGAAATCACATTGTTTATTCGTTCGATAGCTCAAGAACGGAAAGCATTCAAGGTTGGTTATTTCTATCTCATATGAATTCAAGTTAATTGTATAGAACGGATCCTAGGCTATTTGGGTTTTATGTTATTAGATGCTTAATTCCGCTGCGCATGGACCCGTAAAACCCAACACAAAGAATTTATAAAGAATATCTAGCCTCGATTCAGCATTTTCCTCCCCGCAGTTGGCTTGGGAGCTACATATCCTCTTTCGTTCCGACCTGGAACTGCTGTCGAGTAGAATGCATCTACAATCCTACCTGAGGAAGAGCTCGCTGAAGCCTGGGTCAACATATCTCGCGGTTGCGAAGCAACCGTGAGATTGAGGGCAACACCGCCAGCTTTCAAGCTCATGAGGAAGATTCTGCAATCAGGATCTTGAGTAAATGGAAGGTGGAGATTGAAAAAATTGGAGGAAAGTTCTGTTTTCTCTTCACTGGTGTTATACTGTTACCTTGTTTTTACTTGTGACCGTATAACACCAGTGAAGAGTAAAACAGGCACTGTCACAAACATGGTTGTGATGTTTGAGATCCTTAGAGAGAAGAGGACAGTGAAACTGGAAAAACTCTTATTAAACAGAAAATCCTTTGCTCAAACAGTAGAGAACTTATTTGCTCTATCTTTCTTGATCAAAGATGGACGGATTTTGATAGCTGTGGGTGAGAAAGGCTCTCATCTTATTTATATTTTAAGATGTTAACCACCAACCACAATACCCTAAGGTCCATCTAGGGTGCCAGGATTGATATCAGGCGCTCAAACGTAGGCGATATACATCACCGTCCGCGATGCCGTCAATCGCCCCAAAATGGGATCTAGAACCACTAAGGTAATGTGTAGTTGAATATGTTACATTATTGAGACATTCACCCCCCCTTCCTCCCCCTTTGACTTTAAAAGACTTGAAAAATTAGATGTTTAGTAACTTATCTAATTGTTGCGTATGTAACATGTTATGTTTACTAAATATGTAACATGTTATGTTTACTAAATATAACATGTTACATATTTGATTATGAGTACGGTTATTTATCGTTTTCTTTATAGTGGCATATGTTTTCTTCTATTCGTTAATATTACTAACATATCGTTTTCTTTTTGTCTTTTCTGATTCGGTATAACTAAATTGATTATTACCACCATTTAGATTACGCATTATTCGCTTTTTCTTTAGCTCTTTATCAATTATTTTTGTGATTTTCATAGATACTCTTTATTCTCAGTTATGGTTCTCAAAGCACATTTTATGATTTTAGGTACTACACCTTAAATGTTGGTTTACTTATTTACGCGACAAGTATATACAGAAACTGTATCCTAGTTTGTTTCATATAAGGTGCATCTAGGGTGCCAGGATTGATATCAGGCGCTCAAACGTAGGCGACATAATCACCATCTGCGATGCCGTCAATCGCCCCAAAATGGGATCTAGAACTAGATGTTCCTAAACTCTTTCATCCACAGTTTTCTTACTTATTTGTTTGTAACTGAAGCAAATAAACCATAAAGAGTATCTATGTAAAGCCATTTCAAATATGACATAAGCGAAGTTCCTAAACTCTTTCATCCACAGTTATTTACTAGATGTAAGAATCATGGTGCTGCTAAATTGCTCTTTATAGTAAACAAGCAAAGAATTACAGAGAAACTGACTTAACTGAAAAGGGTACATATTCAATTTTACTCCCAAATAGCAGAGCTCATGGACATAACTATATTATTATTATTATAGTTCCCATTGTTATCTACAACAACTCGGATCGAAAAAATAAAGCTGAAGAAATACAATAGAAATGCCAAACCCTAACAGTAAATTTTGAAATTAATAATCAAGAACAAGAAGTAACAGTGACCCTACAGTGTGAAATGTTGACTAGTCTGACCACATTCATACCCAGAATGTCCATAACTTGCTATTAATTCGAAAATATATTGTCAGCCCAAGATAACAAATCTTTACCCCCATTGTGAAAAATCGAATAACAAAAATCAAACCCATCACAAATCCCATTTAATAGAAACAACACCAAAGCAGAAATTACTAAAAACAAAGTGCAATCCCCCCCTCCCCCATAAACATGAAAATGGAAATCAAATAAAACATGAAAAACCCCAGAAACAGAAACCTCAGAAGCCAACAAGGGCACATTTTAACATTTTCCAATCAGAAATTCAATTGTGCAGAATGCAGAGAAACAATGATCAATTGACCTTCAAATTCGCCTTTTCAAAGTACCCAGAAACTTTAATAAACCAAGACAAATCATATAATTTATAACAAAGAGAACAATTTTAACTTACAAAACAACCGATTAAATTGAGAGAGATTAGATAGATAGGGTTTACATACCTAACACGGCGGTGGCAGTGGAGTTGAGAGCGACGGCGGTGAGGCGACGGCGGCAGCGAACACGGCGGTGGCGGTGGAGTTGAGAGGGACGGCGGTGAGGCGACACCGGTGGTCTGAGAGCTAGGGAAGGGAAGGAAGAGAGCTCGTCGGGAAGAGAGAGAAAGCGGGAAGAGAGAGAAAGCGCGAAGAGAGAGAGAGAGAGAGAGAGAGAGTTTAAAGTGAGTGTGAGTAATTAGTTCCTCCAAATTTTTATTAATATATCATACCTTATTCCCTATACACTATACTTTATACCCTATACACTATACACTATACCCTATACCCTATATCCTATACCCTATACACTATACCCTATACACTATACATTATACCCTATACCCTATACACTATACCCTATACCCTATATCCTATACCCTATAGCCTATACACTATACCCTATACCCTATACCCTATACACTATACCCTATACACTATACCCTATACCCTATACCCTATACCCTATACACTATACTCTATACACTATACACTATAGAGTTTAGGGGTTAGGGTTTAGGGGTTAGGGTTTAGGGTTTAGGTTTTAGGGTTTAGGGTTTAGGGGTTAGGGTTTAGGGGTTACGGTTTAGGGGTTAGGGGTTAGGGTTTAGGGTTTAGGGGTTAGGGGTTAGGGTTTAGGGGTTAGGGATTAGGGTTTAGGATTTAGGGTTTAGGGTTTAGGATTTAGGAGTTAGGGGTTAGGGTTTAGGGGTTAGGGTTTAACTTTTCCAGTTAGTTTTCTAACGTTTTCAGTTAGTTTTTCAAAATTTTAGTTAGTTTTTTGAAATTTCAGTCAATTTTCTAACGTTTTAGATAAATATTTTAATGTTTTTCAGTTAGTTATTTTGTTAATTAGTTCTAAAAATAATCAAAAATTAAATTTTTTAATCACCGACGGAATATTCCGTCGCTGATAAATTAAAAAAATTAATTTATCAGCGGCGAAAATATTCCGTCGGTGTTTAATTTAAAAAAAATAATAAAAAACATTAAATTTCACCGACGGAATATTTCCGCCGCTGATAAATTAAAAAAAATTAATTATTCAGCGTCGGAAATATTCCGTCGGTGTAATATTTCAAAAAAAAAATAAAAAATATTTTATTCTCACCGTCGGAATATTTCCGCAGCTTATAAATTAAAAAAATTAATTATTCAACGGCGGAAATATTCCGTCGGTGTAATATTTCAAAAAAAAAAATATTTGATTTTCACCGACGGAATATTTCCACCGCTGATAAATTAATTTTTTTAAATTTATCAGCGGCGGAAATATTCCGTCGGTGTATTAAAAAAAATTTTAATTTTCATCGACGGAATAATTCCGTCGCTGATAAATAAAAAAAAATAAAAAAATATTAACTTTTCACCGGCGGAATAATTCCGTTGCTGATAAAGAACTAGCGATGGAATATTCCGTCGGTAAATTTTGCGCTAAAATAGTGGTGGTAATAAAACGAATATTCGAGGAATATTCATTTTAGCGACGGAATGTAGCGACGGAATTAAATTCCGTCGGTAAATTTGATGCCAAAATCTTTCGATCGCTAAAGCATAATTTCCGTCGCTAAATAGCGACGGAATGAATCCGTCGCTGTTGTTTTCGTCGTCAAAACATCAGTTTCTGGTAGTGTGACCTACCTATGGGCGACCTAGATTCCCCTGAAAATACTTGTCTATTTTTAAGGAATGAGGGTTTATTGGGCCCCGTAATGTAAAACAAGACTATATGGTCTAGTAGCTCGTGGAAAAGGTGGAAACTAATAACCCTTTGGTCGTCTACCTCCAATTTACCCAAGTTCTTTTCTACAGGAAGCTCTAGTTCGACAAAGCTTAAGCCCCACTTGGTCAAGATGGAAGCACACTCCTCCCTAGCCATCTCTCTCCATACCCTACCTATAAGTTTATACACTCTATAGTTAACAATACAATATCCATACCAAGCCCCAGGTTCACTACTGAAGGTCCTAGCCATGGCGGAATCAAAAGAGAAAGCGGAAATTAAACCTAAAAATGAAAGATTAGGGGGGGTGCCTTGTTTGATTTGGAGAAGAGGGGTTTTGAGAGTAAATCGAAAGTCTGGTTAAACTGAAAATTTCGGTTGCTTCGTCGCTATTCTTGCTGAGTATATTCAAATTTCAAGAGTTGTAAAAGTTCGAAAAGGAGAAGGTTTTTCCTTTTATATCTTTCCTAAATTGAATTGGATAAGATAGGTGTTTCAAATGGTTCCCTCACAGCTAATGCTTCGGACGGTTCCCAATGCAGTTGTCCAAGCGTCAAACAGAGCAATCATTACGGAATTACGGCGCTTCAATGGATCTGGCCGTCGAATCTATCTATGGTTGAGATTAAGCCACGTCATCATAGTCGACCACCCATCAGCATCTAGGTACGACCTACATAAAGCTTCATCAAAATTCTTTAACTTTCTGGTCGACAAAGTCAACTCAGAAAGTTGGGGGCCACTGAACGGAATAAAAGTGACAGGCTAGGCCCAATATACGAAGCCCAACTATTCAAGTATTATCGCCACCACATTCTTAGTGGGTCGCCCCAATTATTACAAGGCCCAAGGCCCATAAGCCAAGATCAGTCGACCTAGCTCATTGTCCGACCTCCATGGTCCCGACCTAGCTTTGTCCGACATACGATCTATATCTCATACGGGCATTATCCGGCTATGTCATCTAGTCAGGTCGACCTAGTCCCATGCAGGCGACCTCGACCTACAAGGCGTACGTCGACCTACATAGTCTTAATACGCCTACAACCCTTTCCATAACAAAAGTCCTACAAATCAGGAGTTATTTACGTACGAGATCTCTTACTCAATCTGATCTGTGATTCTAGGGATTTCATGCAATCCTACTACAATTATAACTCATATCAAGGCCTATAAATACTTCACAAACATCAACGGTTTTGAGGTAATTGCTATTTGTTATTTTGAATACTTCCGTTCATTATAATTTATCAGCTCTAAACACCATACTTACTCTCACGCCCGAGGGTCTTCTTCGGAGACATTACGGCTAGTCGTGGGTTCCTTGTTTCAGATCAACTAAAGTAAAAGGATCAACCTAATTGCTAGTCGTAGGCTGATCAACATTTTTCCTGCAGCATCACTAGCAATTGAGTGTTGAAGAAGAGGGAAATATGGTTTCTTTTTGGTTCTGATAATTGAACTCAACCCAGAAGACAGTATATAATGTTAATTGGACCTAATCAAAGAAGATAATTTATATTGTTAGTGTACTAGTACTCTCTAACCCGTGCCAATGGCACGGGACAATATGACGAAAAGGAGGAAGTAAGTGAGAAAAAGAAACTTCAAATCATATCTATAGAAAATGTAAATTTTTACAACAATAATAATAATAAAAAAAAAAACACTCACCAAGCAACCACCATCTTCCCGATCTCTTGACACACTTAGCATTATATTGATTAATTACACATTTTTTTCTAAGTTGCTAATGTTAGCCTTAACCCTTGGCAATTTAGCATGCACTACTACCTCACATTAAAACACATGCGCTTGAGTTTTCCTCACTAAACAGCTATTTAGTAAGCATCAGTTTAACTATGTAACCCAACTCGCACCCATAGTTATAATAAACAGATACTCCACTTGTCCGACTTGACCTTCTCACCATATTCTATCTTGTACCCCCTTTCCCCCATTTGTCACCTACTTTGCTGCCATTCCCCTAGCATGGAGATGATATTAGCAGATAGCCGAAGCGAAATTATCTAGAAATACTAAATGCTTATGAAGAAAAGTGAACATATTTCCAAAAACATTGATTCCCAAAATCAGTAATAAATACATTGAAAACCAACAAAAGCGATTCACTCCACCTAATTGTCTATCAAATAACTCAACATACTTCTTAATAAGTGCATGAAAACCATGCATTTGAACAGTAACTAAGGAAAAAGTATCATATATATTGTATGATAAATAAACTCCACATTAGGTCTACCAAAGGTTGTCATGATTTTGATGAAACTTCAATAATAATCATATACTCCCTCCGTCCCGTCCGACTTAGGACATTCACTCCCGACACGGAGATTAAGGAATACTATTATAATATTAGGAGAGAGAATGAGTGAAGGATGTGTTGTGAGTGTGAAAAATTAAATAGGAGAGAGAATGAGTGGGATAAATAGTGATGGGATTATTGTTGTGAGTATGACAAGTGGGTCCCATTTAATATAAAAGTAATATAAACTTTCCATTTTGGGCCGTTCTAAGTCGGGTGGGACGCCCAAAATGGCAAAACGTCCTAAGTCGGACGGGACGAAGGGAGTATGTTACTAATGTTCCCAACTTTCCACTGCATTACGTTCAAAAGATCAATAAAAGACCCATACATAAAACGGTCACGTGTCTCCAACTGAAGATGAGTTGCCTAATTCTGGGACAACATCACCCAGTTGTTCCCGGACGTAAGTGAACTAAATACTCTCTCCGCCTCAAACTAAAAGTTACACTTTTTATCAAAAGAGTTGTCTCATTAAAATTTACACATGAATCTAGAACTCTTCGTAAAGGAAATGAAAAGAAAAATCTAGACTTGAGGTAGATATCTAACTTGGAACAACCATATTCATCTTGTCTTCATTTCAGGAAAATGAGGCATCTTATTTAGAGAATGGAAAGAGCATATCAAAACTAACATCTGTATATTATGTACACCAAGAATTCCCTGAAATAAAGGAGTTACTCTTAATAGGAAACTACATTACATGTTTGAATTATAATTTTATGACGACGGATGCAAATGGAGCACAAACCTGCCCAAATTAGACTCACGGAAAGCTAATAGATAAACATGCAAATCCTCCAAAAGCCTGTAATTTTTCCCCGTAGTAGATTTCTTTCCGAGCCACCCTCCGAAACTGTTGAAGTTACGTTCTCCCTGCAGAAAAGAAGCAAGTTGGAGAAATCATGTTAAAATCTGGACCTATGTAGAAGATCTGAATTCATGAAATAATTGAAGCCAAAGCTCATGAAAATTTCTAGGAACAACACATGATCACTTGCATATATTTAACATTGAGCAAAATGAGTTTAGACACACACACATTTAGGGACTTGAGTAAGCTAAGTTGCAATAGCAATCAAACAGATTTTGTGCACATCAAAATTAGCTAACTGAACTTGGATGAAAAAAAGTACCGAAAGTAGAATTCTCTTTGAGGTATTTCATCAAACAGATTTTGTGCACACCAAATTAAACTGCCAGATGAAAGAATGAATCTTGACGAAACCCTTTTTCCCTTAACCATAGAAAAAAAAATTAATGAAATGATCAAATGTGAAACGACAATGGCTACGTGTAGGACTGTGATACATTAATATTAAAATGGAGGTATGAGGAAGAAAGGAAAAAGTGGGAAAATAGCAGAAATTATACTATGATGGAGATGTTGGAGAGTCGAATATGAAAATGTAAAATGTTGCTGCAGCTTGACGGGGCTGAAGTTCCCGCCGGCAGCGGCCTTTGCTTCCGACGAAGGGGATGATGGTTGTGCGGGAAGGAGAAAGGGAGATTGTGCGGGAAGGAGAAAGTGAGGTTGTGCGGGAAGGAGAAAGGGATGGGAATCAAAACATGGCTTGGGAGTAACAACTGCTTGGGGAGAAGGTAGGGATAATGGATTACGTAACAACTGCCTGACGTGATAGTGGGAAAATATATTAACTGTCAATCAATCTCAGCCATCGAATCCATTTTCTAACTTTCAATCCTGACCACCACTTATACCCTACCTAAGAGGCAGTTAAAACATCTCTCTATTGTATTATAAATATTAAGTATTTAATTTAAAATGAAAATTTCTTGTAAACAACAATAACAACTGATATTATTATTATTTTATACTAGCGTCATTTCAAAATAAATGTTAATTTTTTTTTTCAAATTTGATATTAATTATGAATAAAGAATTATTAAAAAGTTTTTATTTTGGGACTTGAGAGTGTGTCCTTTTTAAATAGGATACTCAAAATGAAAATTTGGGTCTGTACGGATGGGACAAAACGAGTACGTCAAATGATTTTATAAAATAGCAAAAACAGAGGTAATAAAAGACTAAAATCAACTATAAACTTAATTAAAAACAATTGTGAACTTATTAAATATGTCAAATAATCTCATAAAATAGCAAAAATAGAGGCCATAAAAGACTAAACAAAAAACTAAAAGCAATTGTGAACTTAGCTAAAAACAATTGTGAAGTTAATAAATATATCAAATAATCTCATAATTTTTTTTTTAAAAAGTCACGAAAGACTAAAAACAACAGTAAATTTAACTAAAAATAATCGTGAACTTAACAAATATGTCAAATAATCTACTAAAATTGCAAAAATATAAGCCATAAAAGACTAAAAACAAATGAGAACTTAATAAATATGTTAAATAATCTAATAAAATTGCAAAAATAGAGGAATAAATGACTTAAAACAACTGTGAATAAAGCAAAATAGAAGACATTTTCATGCAGAAATTATGAGCTTAACTAAAAAAACTGTGAACTTCTCTTCTTTGTTCTTGGAACAATTATGAAAAACAAATGTGAACTTGGAACAATTATATATGAACTTCTCAAAGTTGTTGAAGATTATATGTTGATGAAACTAGTTTGTTTGTCTTGATGATACAAATATAACGGTGGTTTAGGATATATTTTTTTACTTCCAAATTTTAAGATATTTCATTTTAAAGTTTTGAGAGAAAAAAATTAAAGAAAATGAGGGAGGACCTTATTTGTCGAACTTCTCTTATTTGTTATTGGAGCATCTATGAACTTTTTAAAAACAACTGTAAACTTGGAAAAAAAAAGTTGATCCAGATTATATATTGATACTACTAGTTTGATTAGTTTTGAAGATCCGAGTACACCGGTGGTTTAGGTTTTTTTTTTTTTTTTTTTGACTTTAGAATTTTAAAATATTTCATTTCAAAGTTTTAAGGGGAAAAAAGAAAGAGAGAGAAATAGCAGAGCTAGAGAGTTGGGAATGGACTACGCGCGTACACGTCACTCACTGAGCGATACGTGTAATTTCATAAAATTTAGCGGGGACACGCGTGTCATCTATATACGTTTTATTAAATTTGATAATATAACCGACAGAATAATCCGTTCGTAATATGTCTCTTACCAACAGACCTGTCAGTACGTCGGTAAGCTATGACATGAGCTCCGATCATCGATCGGCATGTCACCTTACCGACGATACTTTACGACGGAATATTGCTAATTACCGACGGATTGTCCTTTGATAATACCGATAGACTATTCAGTCGGTATTATCAGAAAAAAAATATCGATGGAAGCCGACGAAATATTACCGTCGGTAATGAGCATTACCTTGAAAATTATCGACGGAATGATTAATCGATAAATGATCAATTTCCAGTAGTGAAGGGATGATTCGGTAATTGTCCTGTAACAGAAAAGGTACAAGGTAATTTTTCCCATCTGAACATAATATCTGTCCACTTCTTCCTCCTCGATCCACCATAATTAAAGAGTGAATGAGTAGAAGAAGTAATTACACCCACTTTTACCATTGACTTAATGCAATTACTCCCTCTGTCTCAAAATGTTTGTCCCATTTGACTTTTTTGTTGAACTTTGATCACAAATTTATGAGAGATTAATCATGTTCATGAAATTCTAAAAGTTGTTGTTGATAATATTATTAATGGTGAATCAATAGGAATTTTTAGAATTTCATGAACATAATTAAATTGTCATATATTTGTGGTCAAAGTTCAACAAAAAAGTCAGATGGGACAAACATTTTGGGACGGAGGGAGTATTTTATATTCCATCAGTCTGATCGCTTATATTATCCACCTGAAAAAAGCTCATATATTTAAGATTTTTTTAATAATTTAGGCTTCTGCTCCTCTCCTCAAGCTAATCCTGCATCTGTGTTCGTATGAATTATTCTAGATAGAGTTCATTTACTTCCGTCATATATACATATATAATTATATACACAGCCGAGGGGAGTTTACGACGAGATTACTTCTCCGTCATTAAAAGTTAAATTTTTTGTTAAAAAGGTTGTCATTAAAAGTTACAATTTCAAAAAATGAAAATTTTAAAATACTTCTTAAATCAATGAGACTCACTTCTATAATTACAACAAATATTTACTCACTATTCTCTACTCCACGTTTTATCTCCTAATTCACTTTTTATCCTTAGGACACTTATACCAATTACGCATCTGCCCTATCTTTTTTTAAGGAAAAATTAGAACCGCCAAAAGTGTAACATTTAGTGGAACAGAGGGAGTATATTTTAAAATGAAATCCTTGAGGATAAAGAAACAACCTTATTGCCCGAGTGCCTACGTTGCCTCTCTATTATTTATATAGGGTATAGTAGAGTTGATAAACCCTGTATCTCAACAAATCAAAATATTTCGTCTTCAATAAAGAGTTTCAGTTTCCCATTCGTACTATTTCCAATTTGAGTTCTTTGTTTTTGATAGTTTAGTCTATAAACCTTAGCTAGTTAACACAAAAAAAAATTCCCTCCTATAATTCATATTCTCTTTTGGCCTACTACGTACATCCAATCCTTTCGTCCGTTAATAACAAACAATATGGAGACGGTTATCACGTCGACAAACACTAATCAGCCTCCAAACAAAGGAGATCTTATTACAATCCTCAGTATAGATGGAGGAGGAATACGTGGAATCATTCCTGGAGTTCTTCTTGCCTACCTTGAATCACAACTTCAGGTATTTAGACACGTGAATTTGACAAAAGAAAAAACGCTTGCATATTATAAGACGGATTTAATATTTATTTATTTTATTTGCATGCAGGAGCTAGATGGTGAGGATGCAAGGCTTGCAGATTACTTTGACGTGATTGCAGGAACAAGTACCGGTGGTCTTATATCGGCCATGCTAGCTGCCCCAAACGAAAATACCCGACCACTCTATGCTGCTAAAGATATAGTCCCATTTTATCTTAAAGAGACTCCAAAAATATTTCCCCAAACAAGGTTGGAATTTCACTTGGATAATTAATATTAGCTGCAAATTTAATCAGCAACTGATTATTCTTCTTTTTTCATTGCATTTTCAAAAACATGTATATATATATTAGAGGACCATTTGCTGGGATGATAAACATATTCAAGGTTTTGGTTGGCCCTCGATACAACGGTAAGTATCTCCATAAGCTTGTAAGTGGTATTCTTGGGGATACAAAGTTGCACCAGAGCTTGACTAATTTGGTCATTCCAACTTTTGATATAAAGAATCTCCAGCCTGTTATCTTTAGCTCATACCAGGTAATGCTTATTCTGTGAAGTGTGATATTTCTAAATAGGTAAATAGTCTTAGTTCAGTTTTAACATAGTACAAACAATGTACAAACAAGTAAAACATGTTCCATCATAAAAGCTGTCAAGTCAACTGTGACACTTATTATGAATTAGAAAGTGTAGTATTTTTCTGTTTCTTCTACATTACAATTTCACCAATACTTGAAGCAAATGATTTCCCAGAGCTAAGTCAATTTAAATAATTGTAATATATAAGTAGAATATATAATTTGGTTCAATAAATTTATATATGGTTGGCTATAGGTCACTATTGAATGATGATTGATCACTTGTGCAAAAATGAATTTAAATTAGGGTTTGTTCTTGTAGGTTGCAAGTCACCCTAGCCTCGATGCACCCTTGGCAGACATATGCATCAGTACTTCTGCAGCACCTACCTTTCTTCCAGGCCATTACTTCAAGAATGGAGATAGAGAATTTAACCTCATCGATGGTGGTGTCGCGGCAAACAACCCAGTAATCGTTTAATCTTGCCCTTTTTTTCTTAATAAATTGGATTTTTTTTTATTAATGAATGATTTAATCTTACTTATCAAAAACTTTTTTTTTTTCTCAGCAACAAAAGGAATATTATTTTAATTATGAAGAAGCCATGTATACATGCATGATTTACATGATATGTGAACCATATCAAAAACTTCTTCTAGGTGTAACACAGTTTTTATTTTTATTTTCTTCTATTATGAGTCCACAAAGTTTACAAATGAATATATTTGTTTCTAGACGTTGATTGCGATTAGCGAAGTAACGAGACGAGTCCTCAAGGAGGATTCAGATTTCTTCCCTATACAGCCCATGGATTACGGTCGTTATCTAGTGATATCTTTAGGGACAGGTTCGGCTACGCATGATCAAAAGTACAGTGCTAAGAAGGCAGCTAAGTGGGGACTGTTTGGATGGTTATTTAACGACGGGACTACTCCAATAATAGAATCTTTTAATCATTCAAGTGCAGATTTGGTTGATTTTCATAACTGTGTTGTATTTCAGGCTCTTCATTCAGAACAAAATTACCTTCGTATTCAAGTAAGTTTCAGATTAAACATGCCAAACATGATTTTAAAAGAATTTAAATCCATAAATATGTAATTTTTTGTACACCCTGAATCAGGACGACACATTAACTGGGGATCTTTCGTCAGTTGATAAATCAACAAAGGAGAATTTAGACAATCTTGTGAAAGTTGGTGAAGAGCTCTTAAGGAAAACGGTTTCAAGGGTAAATATGGACACCGGATCATATGTTCCAGTGGAAAATGGTGGCACCAATAAGGAAGCTCTCAAAAAGTATAACCCTAATTTGTTCATCATATTTAAAAATACATTGAAGCATCATTTTCATTTTTCCAATTAATCTTGTGGGAACTGCAGTACTCATCAATTTAAATATTTCTACTTACTTGGTGCGATTTTACTAACTGCAGGTTCGCGCAAATGCTATCAACTGAAAAAAAACTTCGAGAGACGAGGTTCTTGGAACAGAAAGGGTCAAACTGATACGAATTAAGTTATTTCTTACATGTTTATTGTCTGTAAAGCAATTTTAATTTTATTGTAAATTTGTTATTAGGAATATAATATCATAATATTATATTCAAGTATATATTGTTATATATAATTTAGAAAACAAGTATATATTGTTATATATAGATTAGGAAACACAATCCTTGTATTAGATTAGAAAACACAATCTTTGTATTAGATTAGAATCCTTCTCCAAGTATATATTTGTAATGTATTTAAATAAATGTTTTCCTGCTTTTGTTTGATACTATTTACCAAGTGAACAATCAAATTTCTTGTTGTTGTGGTTATCTTCAATTTAATATTATATCATGAACAATCACATGTGTTAGAAAAGGCAGGCAGAAAAGAGAATAGGTTTGGAGAAATTTTCCATCGTATCATTTTCATTCAAGAGAATAGGTTTGGAGAAATTTTCCATCGTATCGTTTTCATTCAACGTGGTTACAATATATAGTACAAATGTGAGTCTACCTACCTAAGTTATTTACGGATACTATAACTCTTAATCTAGGCTGAATATTTTGTTACAAATAGATAACTAAAATATCTATCAAAATCAGCGATTGATTCTAATCAATCACTGAAATATACAATCTCGTCTAATACCCCCACTCAAGCAAGACGTCCGTACGGAAGGCGCAGCTTGATCGTCAATGCTTGAAAGCGTGGTTTAGGCAAACCTTTTGTGAATGCGTCGGCCAGTTGATCATCGGTAGAGACGTAATGCAACTTCAAAAAACCATGGGTGACTAATTCTCGGATGAAGTGATAATCGATCTCTATGTGACGAGTGCGAGCGTGAAAGACAGGATTACGGGCCATATGAAGAGCAGAAAGATTATCACAAAACAACGAAGGCGGAGAGAAGGGTATCCTTAGATCACGGAATAAATAGGAGAACCAACGGAGCTCTGCAGTGGTGATAGCCAAAGCCCGATACTCAGCTTCACTACTAGACTGGGAAACAGTAGATTGTTTCTTTGCCGTCCAAGAAATGATATTTGGTCCAATGAAGATGCAAGCTCCCGTTGTGGACCTTCGATCGTCTGGATCACCTGCCCAGACAGCACAGGAGTATGCTCGTATGGCAAAACTCGAGGAGCAATGAAATGTCAGTCCAAGATCAAGCGTGCCATTAATAAAACGAAAAATCCATTTAGCAGCATCCAAGTGACTCGTACGAGGTTGGTGCATAAACTGACACACCTGATTAACTGAAAAGGCAATGTCCGGTCTGGTCAAAGTAAGATACTAGAGTCCACCCACTAGGCTGCGATATATGGTGGGATCCGGGAGTACTTACCATCAAGAGAAGAGAGACGTGAGTGAGGAACTGTAGGTGTCGAAGAAGGTGTGCACTCCGTCATATTGAACCGCACAAGTAGATCCCGAGCATATCGCGATTGACTAAGGCGCAGTGTGTCTCGAGTTCGAGAAGCTTCGAGGACCAAGAAAAAACTTAAGTCACCCAACCGCCGATTGTCAAATGTGTGACAAATCTCATCGATAATGGTGGACACGACAGAGGAGGAAGAGCCCGTGATGATTATATCGTCCACATAAACAAGAATAACAGTAGTAGCTTCAGGAGAGTGACGAATAAATAGAGATGAATCTGATCGGCTATAAAAGAACCTAAACCGAAGGAGGAATTCACGAAGGCATTGAAACCAAGCTCGAGGGGACTGTTTTAAGCCATACAGTGCCTTATGGCGAAGGAATTCATGCAGTAAATCTCGGGTAATCTCGGGAATGATTCTAGGAGATCTTATGAGTCCATATTTAAATTTAGATCAATCACATATTTTCTATAATATGTGAATATCCATTCCTTGTATAGCCATTAAGAAAATTATATATACTTAAGACTCTTTTTGTAACAAATCAGAATGAAGAATAATATTACAAAATTGTTTATTTTCTTTTGCTCTCATTTTATTATGGTGTCAGAACGGGTTACGCTCTAAGCTTTCGCATTACTCCAAACAATAGCAGCCATGACAGAAGACAACACCAAGAAGGGAGAGACGGTTGCCGGTGAAGGAGCGATTGATGTAATGTCGCCCTACTTTATCTCGGCATCAGATAATCCCAACATAGTGTTCGTGAGTGACCTTCTTCGAGATGGGAATTTTGCAGATTGGGTGGATGAAATGGGCAACGCCCTGTTTGCAAAAAATAAGTACGAGTTCGTTGACGGAACCATCCCAGCCCCGAATGAAGGTGCAACGGACATGTTACTCTGGAAACCTTGTAACGTCATGGTAAAAGGATGGCTCTATAGCGCTATGGAGAAGGAGATCAGAAATAGTGTCAAGCATGCCAATACCGCGCAAGAAATTTGGAAAGATTTACAAGAACGCTTTGGTAACGAAAGCGCTCCTAGGGCTTACGAGTTAAAGCGCGAAATAAGCATGA
This sequence comes from Adenophora triphylla var. japonica, assembly GCA_022495995.1. Lineage (NCBI taxonomy): Eukaryota > Viridiplantae > Streptophyta > Magnoliopsida > Asterales > Campanulaceae > Adenophora > Adenophora triphylla. The sequence goes on from JAFEMH010005952.1 coordinate 101,252, forward strand.
CGAGACAAGAAAAACTTTCAATCTCAGCCTACTACTCCAAACTGAAAGCTTTGGGGGATGAAATACAATCCATTGCACCTATACTGAAATGTAAATGTAGAGGATGCACTTGTGATGTTCCGAAGCAACTAACCGAAATGAAGGAAAAATAGCGACTGTATGAGTTTTTGATGGGATTAGATGCGAGTTTTGGGACTATAAAAACCCAGATTCTGAGCATGAAGCCTGCAATAAACCTGGGAGCTGCCTATCATCTGGTGTCGGAGGACGAGAGGCATAAGCAAATTGCCACCGCCAGGAAGATTGAAGTAGAGGCTGCTGCTTTTCAGGCGTACAACAATCAGCGATCTGGAAAGGACGAAGGCAAAGGAGCACAAAGGGAAAAACCCAAGTGCACACATTGTGGAAAGTTCTATCACACCGTTGAAAACTGCTATGAAATCGTGGGTTATCCGGAGGGACGAAAGAAAGGGGGAGTCAAGCCGAAAGGATCTGGAAGAGCAAACTTAGCAGCAGGAGGAATCAGCCCGATCCTTGGGTTTTCAGACGAGCAATACCAGCAGCTAGTCCAGTTATTCTCGGACAAGTCAAACAGCGAGCAATCAAAGCCCCCCACCGCGAACATGGCTGGTAAGATGAATGGTGCAATTTCTTGGATAATAGATTCGGGAGCAAGTGAACATATCATCTGAAATGATAAAATTCTCGAAATTCAGGTTAAGCCGAAATTTGTTTTTCCAGTCAAAATTCCAAATGGTGAGACGGTACCGATAACAGGCATTGGTGACACCAAACTCCCGAATGGACTTAATATCCATCATGTTTTAAATATGCCCGATTTTAAATGCAACTTGTTGTCTGTTAGTCGATTGACTAAAGATCTAAACGGTGCCCTAACTTCTTTCGAGACTTCTGTGTGATACAGGACTTAGCTTCGAGGACTCTGATTGGGATGGGTAAGCGTAGCGATGGTCTCTATCATTTGGAACCGGTAGTAAAGGAAGGAAGAGCTATGACAACAGCAGTTGATCAACGGGTATGGCACAAACGGTTGGGTCACAGTTCAGTTTTAAGTTCCCAGTACTTTAGTATTATTTGTAGTAATGATTTTGGAAAGGAGGAGGAACATTGTGATTCTTGCTTAAAGGCAAAGATGACGAGGCTTCCATTTACAAATAGAAGTATTCAAACATCTTCCTGCTTTGAACTTATTCATTGTGATATTTGGGGTGGTTAATAAAACTCCGTCTCTTTCTGGGGCTCATTATTTTTTAACTATTGTGGATGGTTTTAGTAGGGGTGTTTGTTTGATGAAACATAAATATGAAGTGCATGGTTTTCTCATTATGTTTTGCAAAATGGTTGATACACAATTTGACGAGAGAGTTAAAAGATAGAAGTGATAACAGGGGGGTGGGGAATTTCAGTCACAAGAAATGACCGCTTACTATACTTCTAATGTTATTATTCTCGAGACATCCTGCACTGACACGCCACAGCAAAATATAGTTGTCGAAAGAAAACACCGCCATATCCTAGAAATAGCTAGAGCCCTTCGTTTTGAAGCAGGTTTGCCAAAAAAAATCTGGGGGGAATGTGTTTTGACGGCAACCTACATCATAAACCGATTACCCTCAGAAGTCATAAACAATAAAACCCCATTCGAAATTATATTTCAAAAGAAACCTAAGTTTGATCATCTCCGAGTCTTTGGCTGCCTTGTATATGCAAAGGATAACAAGAAAGGGGGAGATAAATTTGATCAAAGGGGCAGGCCTTGTGTTTTTATAGGGTACCCTTTTTCTCAAAAGGGGTATCGAGTTTTTGATCTTGAGTCCAAAAAGGTGTATACTTCTCGTGATGTTTGATTTTTTGAAAATAGTTTTCCCTTCAAGGAAATGATTCAAGACAAAACACCAGGGACGTTGGGCCACACAATGAGCAACATGGAGGGAGAAGAAGTGCTTGAACTTGAAACAAGTACTCTTGGGTCAAATCTAAAAGGAGAAGTTGGGTTAGATCAAGAAGGTGTAGCCAATCCCATTGAAACTGAGCCTGATGGACTGAACAGCGAACCAACAGCAACCCAAGAGCCCGAACAGCCCACTGTTGAAGCCCAACGGAGAAGTACTCGTATTCGACATCAACCCAAGAATCTTGAAAATTATGTGGTTGAGCTACCGAGTTCCATTGACCATGCGCAGCCCATTCCAAGCTCAGAGGCCTCGATGGTATATCCTATATCTAACTTTGTCTCTTATAAAAAATTCTCTCCTGCTCATAAATATTTTCTTGCGGCCATCACTTCCCATGATGAGCCAAAATATTATTACCAGGCAGTCAAACACCAACATTGGCGCGATGCTATGAAATTTGAAATTGATGCTTTAGAAGCAAACAAGACCTGGACACTCGAATCACTACCAGCAGGAAAGAAGGCAGTGGATTGAAAATGGGTGTACAAGATAAAGTATAAGCCGAATGGAGAAATCGAACGATACAACGCTCGATTGTTAGCAAAGGGCTTTACACAAGTTGAAGGAATAGATTTTCATGAGACTTTTGCACCCGTAGCAAAGTTGGTCACATTGCGCAGTCTCCTTGCAGTAGCGGTCAAGAAGAATTGGTACATTCATCAACTTGACGTAAATAACGCCTTTCTTCATGGCGATTTGCTTGATGATGTGTACATGAAAATCCCTCAGGGCTTCGCAAAGAAAGGAGAAACGAGGGTTTGTAGACTTAGAAAGTCATTATATGGGCTTCGACAGGCTTCAAGAAATTGGTACCACAAGTTCACCAATGCCCTCATTGCTATCGGTTTTCGGCAATCTTATGCTGATCATTAGTTGTTTGTCTTCAAAAATGATACAACTTATGTTGCATCACTTATATACGTTGATGATGTAGTTCTCATAGGCAATAATGACTCTAAGATTGCCTCTGTGAAGAAGCACTTGGATAACCTGTTTAGCATCAAAGATTTGGGACCCTTAAAGTACTTCCTGGGTATTGAAGTGGCACGGTCACCCGAAGGAATGGTTCTCAGCCAACGCAAATATACGTTAGATATACTTGAGGAGAGTGGACTACAAGGAGGGCGGCCAAGTAATTTTCCCATGGAACAAAACTTGAAGTTTAGTCCGGATGATGACAGTCCACAAGTTGACGAGCTGCAATATCGACGCTTGATAGGTCAGCTACTTTACTTAATGGTCACAAGACAGGACATTCAGTTTGCTGTTAACAAACTAAGCCAATTTGTCTCAGCACCTCATCACACACATTGGAGTGCTGCTATGCGAATATTGAGGTTTTTGAAAGGCACGGCCGGGTAAGGTATTTTCCTCCCTGCGAATGGAGAAATGGCCCTCGACGCTTACTGTGACTCTGACTGGGGAGCGTGTCCGCTAACGCATCGGTCATGTACAGGTTACTTCATATCACTGGGAAGGGCACCCATTTCATGGCAAACGAAAAGGCAGTATGTGGTGTCTCGCTCGACAGCTGAAGCAGAGTTCTGAGCCATGGCAACCACATTTAGCGAAATTATTTGGTTACGTTGGTTACTTCTCGATCTCGAGGCGCCTCAGTCGAAGGCGACCCCTTTACATTGTGACAACTAAGCTGTATGTCACATTGCGAATAATCTAGTTTTTCATGAAAGGACCAAGTATGTCGAGATGGATTGCTATTTTGTGCAAGAACGGGTTGAGTCTCATGACATTCTTCCATGCAAAATCTCGAATGACAATCAGATAGCCGACTTGTTCACCAAACCACTTGGGGCAGCTCGTTTCCAGTTTTTAGTGGGCAAGTTGGGCGTTCGAAATCTTCACGCGCCAACTTGAGGGGGAGTGAAGGAATTCATGCAGTAAATCTCGGGCAATCTCGGGAATGATTCTAGGAGATCTTATGAGTCCATATTTAAATTTAGATCAATCACATATTTTCTATAATCTGTGAATATCCATTCCTTGTATAGCCATTAAGAAAATTATATATACTTAAGACTCTTTTTGTAACAAATCAGAATGAAGAATAATATTACAAAATTGTTTCTTTTCTTTGCTCTCATTTTATTATATGGAGCTTGCACACATGCGTCGGTGCAGTAGGGTAAACAAAACTCATAGGTTGCTTCATGTACACCTCTTCATTTAACAAACCATTGAGAAACGCATTACGCACATCGAGTTGCTTAATGTCCCAACCCTTAGAGTGAGCAACTGAGAGAACAGTGTGAATGGTAGATGGTTTAATCATGGGACTAAATGTCTCATCATAATCTAGATCGGCTTGTTGCGTAAATCCTTGATCAACTAAGCGAGCCTGAAATTACCCGGATCCGGCTCGCGCGCGGGCCCTGGCATCTCGCATTTGCCGCTCGCGGAAAAGTTGCCCGGATCCGATAGGCAGCGCAATCGCGCCCCGGCATCTGGCTATTCCGTTTGCATTTTGCATTGTGTCGGTGGAGATGTCTCGCTGTGTTTTTGCTTGTATAGTCGCCACCCGGTTTTGATTAAGCCCAAAACATTGAGAAAAGGCATCAGTTTAAAAAATAAACTGTTTTTGTGTGATGAGATTTTTGAGTTCGGAGGTCAGGTTACTCCTCGGGAAGAGAATATTAGAATATTAGAGCTCACCCGAGTAGCCTCGTAAAAATGAGTCTTTCGATACCCCTTCTTTCTTTAAATGTTGTGTGTGTGTGTGTGTGCGCTTTTAAAAATGCATGCTGTGTCGGATGTCTACATTGTACACTGCATATTGAAATGTATTGAAATAGTATAGGAAGGAAGCCTTACCAATATTGGTTCGTGTCTCTCTTCCGCTGGGAAATAGTGTTTGAGGATGGAATAGTGTTCCGGGATGGACCGGGATTGCTTCGGGATGTGTCGGTTGTCTGCGGACAGAGCTTCGGCGTGCCTCGGGATTGTCAGGTGTGATATCGGGCAGAGTTTCGGCGTGTGTTAGGATCACAGGGATCATTGGCGGGAGACGGGCAGAGGTTCGGCGTGCGTCGGGATCGTTGGCTGGATTCGGGCAGAGGTTCGGCGTGCGTCCGAATTGCCGGTTTGGCTCGGAAAGGGCCGAGACGCCTCGGGAAAGACCAGGCAAGGCCTCGGAGTACCACGAGGGGCCTCAGAGTACCTCGAGAGTGCCTCAGGGCAGCGCGGGAGCGTCTCGGGAGCGCTCGGAAGGGCTTCGGAGCACCACAAGGGAGCTCGGAAGGCCTCAGAAGGAATCGAAAGGGGCCGGGAGTGCCTCGGAAGGACTTAGAGGGGCAGCCAGAGGGCTAAGGGAGAGAGGAGAAGAGGATTGTGTGTGAAATGAGGGAGGGGGAGCCCTCTATTTATAGTGTGGGAAAATTTACAATAAGGTCCGTACGGACCTCCTAGGTAATCCAAGATTTTAGTTTTCCCAGATTTAGGGGAATCTCGTGGACTTTAAGGGGATTTATTAATTATGAGGTTTGGTAGCAAAGAGGTCCGTACGAACTTTTTAGCATGCAAAGAGGTCCGTACGGACCTTCTATGCTTTTCCAATTTCTGTATAATTTCCAAAAAGTCCTTTTATTGTCCCAGAAAGGCCCCCCTTGGTTTGGTTGGTGGTTTTTTGGGCCTTTGAGAGTTTTTGAAGGGTTTTGAGGGTTTTTTGAGGGTTTCGGGTGTTTGAGACTGCGTTTGAGTGAGTCTGCGGTGTTTCCCGGGAGCTCAGAAGAGGGTGATCCAGATTGGGATACTTACAGAAGCCCCTCGACGACGTCACTTACGGAGGAAGTGCGGTCGTCGATAAGATAAGAGTCCTGATATGGATCGCGTGGGGATGTGGTGGTGTCCTGAGGTGTGACTGTTTAGGTCAGTTGGCTAGACCCTATGATAGGATTCCTACGTATCCCTAGCGGGAATCAAGCCTGATTGTAGTTCGGGTGTGTGGGGAAGTGAGCGTGTCGGTGTCCTGTGGGTGACCGTTTAGGTTGGTTGTGTGGACGTGGTGGTGTCCTGTGTATGATCGTATAGGTTGGTAGTGTGGACGTGGTGGCGTCCTGGGTGACCGTATAGGTCGGTAGTGTGGACGTGGTGACATCCTAGGTGACCGTATAGGTCGGTAATGTGGACGTGGTGGCGTCCTGGGTGACCGTATAGGTCGGTGGTGAGGACGTGGTGGCATCCTAGGTGACCATATAGGTTGGTTGGCTGGACCCTGTGATAGGATTCCTACGTATTCCTGGCGGGAATCAAGCCTGATCGTAGTTCGCCGTCGAGAGATTGTGAGTGTGGAGGCGTTTGTGCCTAATTGTGACTGTTTGAAGGGGTCTACCTAGTTGTGACTGTTTGAAGGGGTCAACCTAGTTGTGACTGTTTGAAGGGGTCGACCTAGTTGTGAAAATGTTTTGGGACATTTATGCGGTCTTCCGGACCGAGTGGTTAAGAGCCTTCCGGGCTGCAGATAGTGATTTGGCTGATTTATGCAGTCTCCCAGACTGAGTGATTTAAAGCATTCCGGGCTGCGGATATTGATGAGGGTATGTTATGCCCTGTGACTTGTGGTTGCGTCATGCGTGAGGATGTGTTGTGTCCTCTAACTGTGTTTGTGTCGTGCGTGGGGACGTGTTGTGTCCTCTGACTGTGTTTGTGTTGTGCGTGGGGATGTGTTGTGTCCTCTGACTGTATTTGGGTCGTGCGTGGAAACGTGTTGTGTCCTCTGACTATGTTTGTGTCGTGCGTGGGGACGTGTTGTGTCCTCTGACTGTGTTCATTGGGAGGCGTGATTGCCTTGTGCTTTGATTGTGAGTGGCGTGATGGCCTCGTGTGAGAGGCGTGATTGCCTCCTGTTTTGTCTGCTGGGGACAGGTTGGACTTACGATGACTGCCGGTGTTCGTCTGTTGGGGACGCGTAGTCTCGTATGAGCTTTGTCCGCTGAGAAGGTGATTTCGGGCTTACTTTGATGGCCGGTGTTTGATTCACCGTTTTGTGTTTTGGGGGCATTTTGTGCCTTGAGACTCGTGTTTGGAGGCGTTTGCGCCTTTTGTGTTTGTTTTACCGTTTAGTGGGCGAGGTTCGGGCATACCATGACGGCCGAGGTTGGTTTTGCCGTTTAGTGATCGAAATTCGGACTTATGATGACGGCCGGGGTTGGTTTTGTTGGGTTAAGGACCAAACTGCATTGAATCTGCTGAAATAGGCCTTTGGACAGCCAGGGGCAAAGGATATAAGGGCAAAGGGGTAATTTGGCCCTAAAATGCAAAGAGGTCCGTACGTACCTTCGTGCAATTTTGAATTCCCAGAATTTGACCAGCTTCAGCAACGAGGCAAATCCCCATTTTTCTTCTTCCAGTTCGTGAACAACCGGGAGAGAGGGAGAGAAAACTTCATTTTTGATCAAATTCCCCAAGTAAATCCTCCGCATTTTGCTTGAATTGCTTGTCATGGCAGAAAGAGCAAGGAGAGGTCGTCGTCAACGGGGTCAAGAGGCCATTGAGCAAAGGGCGGACCTTCAAAGGAATTGTACTTCCTTCGTGCATTCGTCGAGAAATCCGGATGTGTTGTATCCAGACCCGAAGGTGCACAATATGCGGGATAGGGCCGTCGGGGAGGTAAGAAATCAATTTCGTCTTGATTCTTTGCTCGAATAATTGTATGCTAGAACTAGGTTTTAATCCTTCGCATATTTGGGGCTTTTTGTTATTGCCATGCTTTTTTGTGAAATTCGTGATGAATTGTTGAAATTGAGCATGTGAGAATTGTGGGTATGTGATTTTTGTGCAAAAATGTGGAGATTAGCTCTTATTTGTAAAAATAAAGTGCCTCTCTTTGAAATGCATGCTTTGGTGTTTTGTACCCTATGCTATTTCTATTGTATGTACATTGTGAAAAATTGCCGTGTAGGGACGGACTTTATGAAGAGTGTGACATGTGCCGTGTTTTGTGACGGGTTTTGTCTGAAAGTGTGTGCCGTGTAGGGACGGACCTTTTTTGAAAATGTGTCATGTAGTATGTGCCGTGTTTTTTGGGACGGACTTTGTGGGGAGTTTATGTGCAATGTGCGCCCTATTTTGTGACGGGTTTTATGAAAATGTGTCGTGTAGGGCTTAATCCCTCTGTTGAGAAAATTTGTACAGTGTGTGCCGTGTTTTGTGACGGACTGCATGGGAAAAATTATGTGCAATGTGTGCCGTGTTTTGTGATGGGTTACATGTGAAAAATTATGTGCAAAGTGCACCGTGTTTCGTGACGAGTTATTTTTGTTTTGCCGTGTTGGGACGGACTTTTTTATGCTTTGCCGTGTTGGGATGGACTTTTTATGCTTTCGTTTCCTTTTGGTATTTGGCATTAAGTACTGTGACTGACGTACCATTGCTGTGTTTACCTGCAGGATGAGGGGCTTTTGTCTGGGAAAGCCAAGAAGATGAAGTCTCTGGGGTCGCTCGAGGCTGTAGTTGAGCTGTGGCAACACTTGCCGGATATTTCCTGGGAGGGTAGACCGAGTCCTAGGAGGCTGGTCTTTGGTTCTGGTCTGGGCGCGTTCGTGGAGAACCTGGCCGGGATTGCGGAGACGAGGAAGAACAAGAGTATCTTCCTGGCCTTGTCCGAGTATTGGTGGGACACCACGCACACCTTCCATTTGAGCTGGGGAGAGGTGGCGGTGACTCCCACCGACTTTGCGGCGATCACCGGGCTTTCCTTCAAAGGAGGGCCAGTGAGATGGAGGGACAGGATGTCCGATGGGACGCTGGCTGAGCTGTTGGGCTTCACGCCTTTCCCTCCCAGGGGCCTGGGCATGTTATATGGCGATGTGGAGGCGCAGATCATGGCCAACATCGTGGCCTATCGCCGGGGTACCGGCTTGGTGACGGCTGAGCAGCTGGCGCGCTCCTTCTTGTGGTTTGCTCTTTCCGAGACTTTGTTCTCGAATCACGCTACCTCGGCTCCTTTTCCTCTGCTGGAGAGTTTGGTGGATTTGGAGAGGGTCGGTGAGATTGCTTGGGGCGAGGCAGGCCTGGCCGAGCTCTATTTTTCCTTGGACCGGTTTAGCCGAGGCGTGGCCAGTTCTCTGGGATGCTTCGATTTTGCTTTGGAGGTATGAGTTTATTGCTATTTTGTGATTTAGCAGTTTGTCATTTCTCCGTTTTCTTTTGCTCTGAGCTCTACCTGCTTTTGTTGCAGGTGTGGTTTTATGAGATTTTCCGGTGCTTTCCGTGGGATCGAGATGCTGAGGCCATGGAGGCCTATCCTGCTATGCTGGGCTGGGCCCGTCCGTTGAGGAGGAGGAGGACGAACAGGGGGAAGCTCACCATCGCCTATCGGGATGTGCAGGAGTTCCTGGAGAAGGATAGCTCGACGGAGTTTGAGATGTACCCCTGGGCTCGGTATGGTGGCGACGAGCTTGAGGGTGGTCCCGTGGTGACGGCGCAGAGGATGATGCTGTGGGGCCTGACTTGTGATGTCATGTACTTGGGGGAGAGGGTCTTCTGGCAGCATGGCCCAGGTGTGCCCCCTATGGCTCCGAGGGATCCTCCCTTTGGGATGATGAATCCCCGTGACATGGATGTGATAGAGTATGACAGGTACCTTGGCGGTGTGAGTGCCGATGAGTTTATTTTGTTTGAGGAGTACGGGGCCTTCGTTAGGAGGAAGCTGAGGACGCCACAGGTGTTGGTGAGAGAGAGGCGGGATGGTCCACCACGTCCTCCAGATGTTCCGGTGCCGGGGCTGGACTTTACATATGTACGGGGCGACTCGTCGAGGCGGAGGGTGTCGGTACCCGTGCCTGAGCAGGCTCCTGCTGCCTATCGGGTTGACCCGGATGCGCCGGTGAGTGTGCTTACTCTTTTTCATTTTGGCATCTTTCCTGTATTTTTCTCTTTTGCTGAGTATGACTGTATCTCTTTTGCTGAGCGTTTCTTTGGTTGTTTGCTTGTGCAGGTCTCGGGGAGATCCTTTGACACGTTGACCCGCCGCTACGTGGCGTTGAGGTCTTTTGTGAAGAAGATGGCGGGGAAGCTGTCTTGCTAGTCTTCGCGACGTGTGCCGGCGTACGAGCCGATGCCTTCGAGACATTCTTTGGACGTTCCTCCATCGAGGGCTGAGCCAGGGCAGCAGCAGGAGGGACCCGTTCGGGGGCGGCATAGCATGGATGCAGGGACGTCTTCGGGGCCGAATTTTCACCAGTTCTTGCCGGAGCAGGAGTCTCAGGGAGAGGGTTCGTCGGAGCCTTCCTTCTTTGATCCTTTTATCGGGCTCGATCCTGCGGATTACTTCGAGTACTTGCCTCAGGAAGGGGTTCAGTATTCGGATGATGAGGGCGTGACTGGCGAGTTTGACGATATGCCTGACTTCACGTTTGCTGAGGTCGATGATGATGAGTCAGAGTAGGGCTCATTTCCTTTCCCTCTTTCCATCTTTTTTGTTTTTTTTTGTTTAGCAACAGACATTTTGGTACCTGTAATAAAACACTTGTATTTGCACAGCAAAGTATTTTATTTTAGATGTAATGTCGTATTTTGTGATTCCCGGGGTTTGTCCTAGGAATTGTTGCTAGTTTATTATTTGTACATGCCACGTGAGCTGGGAGTGCGTTTGTGGATAGTGTATGCTTGCCGGAAATGGCTTTGGCCAGAATTTGGGCAGTTTGGAGTAATGTCCTGCTGGGAACAGTGGCTATTGTACTGTTTGCTGGAAATGTGGGGCCAAGGTTGCAAGAAGGTCCGTACGGACCACCTAGGCATGCAAAAATGTACGTACGGATCTTCTTTGCTTTTGGGGAGAGGATAAGTGTTTTCAGGATGTCTGAACTTCCCCTACATCCCATTTGCAGTCATTTCGAGCTTTCTTCCCCATTTTCTCTAGGAACCTCCATTTTTTCCATGTATTCTTCGTATGTTCCACGAGTTTTGCCGAGGCTTTCGAAGGAGAGGCAAGCATACTTCCTTGAGCTGCTGAAAATGTGGATGCGACACTGTATGAGTGTAAGTGCTCCAATCTGAACCGCCAATGTTCCTTCAGCCCAATTTAACGACTTCCATGTCGAATTAACAGCTAAGGGCATTTTGGTCTTTTCCTAAGGCAATTTAAACAAAAAGGGCCTTAAAGGAATATCAAAAATAGGTCAAAAACCGGATTGGAAGAGTCATTTCCAAGAAATCGACTTACTTTTCATTAAATGCAAGCAACCAAAAGTGCTTTTTGCAGAGTCAGGCAAGCCTACATTCTCGTCCGCGCGGACAAGAATGAGACTCAGTCTCATCCGCACGGATATGTTTGTAACCTAAAATCTGTCTATAAATTAAATCATTCTCTCTCAGTTTAAGAAATCAAGAATTCAAACCCTCACTGCTATATTCGTAAAATACCAAAAAACAGCCTATACACTAAGCAAAAACACAAAATCCCAACACAAATCTTGATCAAATTCAAGCCCCAAACACAAATCCAAGTAAGATAGGGTACAACCATTGGTAAACCCTCCTTCTCCTTACCTTAATCTCCATCATCCATGCATACATCTCAAATTTCAAAGATGTAACTTGCTTATTGTTCATCTCTTGTCATAGATCCAAGAGGATCTCCATGGAGTTCATCTCCATGGATGATTCTCTACAAGGATCTACATTCTCTTAGTTTGTTGTCTCTCCTCTTACATTAACTAGTGGTTACTTGGTCTCTTGACCTAAAGTGTGGTCACCTTGGAGTTCATCTCCATGGATGATCACACTAAATGGTCCATATTCTCACTTTCACTTTCTTTTTGTGTTAATGGTACTTGTTTGGCCTAAAATGTAGTCATCTTGGAATAAATTTCCATGGATGATCATTTTAAAAGGTCTAAATTGTTTCTACTTCTTTGTAAACATTTTTCCAAGCCTAAGATCTTCACCTTGGAACCATTTCCATGGATGAATATCATTAAGGTTCTTAGGTTACAAAAAGGGTGAAGTTGATACATTGAGTTCAAAGATCTCAAGGATGGTCATCTTAATGACCACCTTAGAAATCCACTCTAAGGTTGATACATCCTTAACCTAAAGTCAATTTTCATACATTAATCTTTATTTCATGTTAAATCTCCCAATCCCAAGCAAATGAAATGCTTTCAAGTCCTAATGTACCCTAAGGACGGCTTGATATAGTAGATCACCACTAATCATGTTTAGTGATCACTAATCAAAAGCCTAAGGAAAGTGGGGACAAGCATGCATGCAAATCCCAAAAATGTTTTTGTTTATCATTTTCTGGTGCCAACTCCAGTTCTGATTCCGTAACTCCAGTTTACATTCTGGAATTTACAGAATCAGACTGGAAAGCTGCCAAAAGGAATATTACTGTCCTATCCGCGCGGACAGGAATGACTCTCGGTCTGATCCGCGCGGACAAGAATGCATGGGACAAACATTTTGTTTTTCAGTCATTTTTCACTCACAGAAGCACATTATTTTGATAAATTTCAGTCCAGTCCAGTCAAAACTTTTATTTCCAGAAAGTTCCTTTTGCAAAACATACACACACACACACAAATGGTTTTAAGTTAGGAAGACTCATTTTACGAGGCATTCCGGGTGAACCCTAACGTTCTTCCCGGAGTGTAACGTGACCTCCGAACCCACTTCTCTCATTTTTGGGCATTTTTCAAAGTTTTGGCTCTGAACTAAAAACGGCGTGGCGACTCCGTTTTGATTTTTCAAAAAACGTAAAAAATCGGGCATCATCACAGTGGCGACTCCGCTGGGGAAAGAAAATGAATGAGCTTTATCTTAAAAAAATAAAAGGTATTTGGTATATAGGTGTAAACCATTAAACTTCCCGTTAACGCCTCCTAACACGAGTCGGGGATAAATTGTGGTTTAACAATCCCACGTATCGGTATCATTCTTCTTAAAAAATAAAGAAAAGCTTTTGTGGGTCAAACTTCCGTTCCGGCATTTGAAACCATTTGTATTGTGTGTGTGTGTTGGTTTTGCACATATCGTGTTGTTTTGACCGTCCCGGAAGAATCGATATCTTTGACTGTTGGACCTGTTTCCTTAAATTGTTTGAATTTTGTGCTTATGTGCTTATGTGTTCATTTGCTTTCAAAAAAAAAAAATCAAAAAAATTTTTTCAAATTTTTTTTGTGCTTATGTGTTCATTTGCTTTAAAAAAAAATTAAAAAAAAAAAATCAAAAAAAAAAAAAAAATTTCAAAAAAACGTTTTCAAAAAAAAAAATCAATTTTTTGCATGCATCATACTCTTTAAGACACATGTGAAAATTTCTATTTTACTCAGAAAAAGAAGATAGACTGCTCGCACACTACGCGCACTTGGCCTTACACTGCACACTACGTCCTTAACCCGGGGAAATCTCAGTAGTAGCCCGTTTGGCCTTATTACGCCTCTTGGTGCGAGCACGGGACTACCCAAACATCCCTTGGAGCCTCGTGTCGACCATGCACTTGTCCGTGACACACTTTGTCCGTGACCCGGTTGGTTTTTAGTCTGGTCCGTGTCGTGCCCTGTTTGTGTATACACCTTTCCAGTCAAGCCTTAGTCGGCATGCCAAGTCAATATCTTTCGGAGACCCTAATCAGTCAAAGTCATGCCGGTTTTCCGTCACGGACTTTGAACAGATTTTGACTGGCGCCCTGACTTTGAATTTGACTGGCACAACTTATGCACTGACTCCCGGCATGACACTGAGTCATCAAGGATTAATGATTATTCCATGTCTAATTACGGCCTAACTGACGACGGGTCAAGATCAATTGTGGACATTTATTAGTCCGAGCCATGCCGACTTTTCGTCGAGCCCTCCGGACATAACCTTGACCTTTGACGTCAGCTTTGCCCATAATTTACATCGAATACTCGTTAAGACTCGATTACCCGCCAGACTTTAGGATCGTTTTTCTTTCCGGTCGGTGGGACCTGCTTGCCATTCGGAACCCTTGTTCGAGGTTACAGGTTGAGGGTCCGCAGGCGTAGTGATGGGGCCCACTGATCCAGGATTCATTGTAGTTTGCAAAAAAGAAGAGCAATCTTTTCCAACCGCTTAGGTTAATAAAACACGTTTTAAGTAAACAAGAACAAATAATTGCATGTTGCATGAGCCCAAATCCCAAACACCTACCCTCCTTCATTCCCAAATATCTGAACCCTCGTGTCTTTCCCCCGCAGCTCCTCACAAAGCTTGGTTTCGGGCGCCGGGTCACCGTTTGATCAGTTGGGAAGAGTCAAGCGCATCGTCAAATTCACCATTTGTTCCGACTCCGGATTTCAGAATGTCTGCATCAGCTGGTAACGATGGGGATAACACCACTCCACCTCCCGGGACTCCTCAAACAGAACATCAGTGGAATCAGCTAGCCGAACAGATGAGATTGCGACAGGAAGCACAGATTAATAGCCTTATGGAGGCTATTAAAAGCCATGGTTTGGCTGCTAGCCTCAACCCCGATGGCACTTTCACCGTGGAAGAAGAGGAGGACCCCAATCCCAATCTTGGTCACCCCGACTACTCCAGGATGCCACCACCAACCTCCTACGGTACTACTACCAGAGCCCATGTCCCTCGATCTTTGGGTCAGCCAGCTCCCCAACTACAGACCACTGGATCCATGCAGCCTGACGGGACGAGCCAGTTCGCAGTTCCTCAGTGGGGACAAAATCAGTACGGAATGTCTTCTCATGGTTGGGGTTACCTCGGAATGCCACAGCTAATTGGGATCCCGCCTCAGTTTGGAACCGATCAATCCGGACCTTCGCAGCAACAGTTCAAAGTGCCACAGCAACAGTTTGGAATGCCACCACAGTCTGGTTCGGGGCAACAGTCAGGAGCCCCTCCTCAGAATGATGCTAGCTCAGCTGCTCCTCACACAGCTTTCACAAACCCATTTCTCACTCAGGGTTCGATGGGTTACCAAGCCCCCATCCCAGTTTCATCAGAATCACCAGGACCGCAGTACCCCCTGGTTATACACCCTCGCCACAGCCAGCCATGCAATTCAACAACCAGGGACAGCAGCCCGCACTTAAGCCTACTTATGGGTCTCACTCCGGAAACCCGAGTTACCCGGCTACATCAGGACTGCCTTCACCCTCTTTGCCAATTGAAAATCAACAGCAAGCCGCAAGGTTCTATCCCTTCGCCCAGGCTCCTACTCACACTCCCCCGGGTAATTCGGGCCAAGGACAGGTTTTCACCTACGTCCCCGGATCGGCCGTTCCCTCCACCAGTCTGCCGCCAGTGGTAACTCCTCTCTCTAGCTCAGTCACCGGCTTGAACGCCGTGGCTCCACCACAGGACCCTCACCTGGCCTGGTTCATGGAACAACACAAGGAAATGAAAGCACAAATTGCCGAATTAACTGCTAAGAAGTCTGCCTTCCGGCCTACAGACCCGGACTCCATTGTTCCCCTGCCCCACAAGTTTGTGATGCCTAATCTGGACCTCTTTGATGGGACTGCATGCCCGAAAACTCATCTGGACACATATACCTTGGCAATGAAGGCCAAAGGGTGCACCAATCAGCAGTTGGCTGACTATTTCAGCCTCTCTTTGAAATCCAGTGCTTTAAAATGGTTCTTCCGCTTAAAACCCGAGGCCAGGGCTACATGGGACCAGATCACTAGTGCCTTCTGTAAGTACTCCAATTTGAGTTTGTTAGTATTCTCGTTAGAAAATTAACGAGAGTTATAACATTCCTAACATTCCTAACATTCCTAACTTTTCTAACAAAGCAAGGGCAAAGTGGGCATTGCCATTTAAGGTTAAGCCTACAAAAGAATCTCAAAAAGCAAAAGAAATTGAAAAAACCCGAATTAGCAAGCTGAAAAACATAATCAGTTTGATTTTTTTTTAAAATATTCTTTGTGTCCAAAGCCTGCAGCTGCAATTAATGAACAGTGCACGCTGCAGATCATGTCCGCGCGGATGGTTATGTAATTTCAGAGGGCTATAAATTGAGCCCTTCAGTCTCAGAAAAAAAAGGAGAAAAAACACAATTTGCAACTGCACCTTGGCGAAAAATAGGGAGAAAACAGTGGGAATTCACTTGAATTGCCACCATTTTCTCTTCAATCTTTCCCAAACCCCACTCACTCAAAATACTTTCAAATCACTCTCATACATACTCTCATACATACTCTCATACATACATTAACTCAAGCTCAAATCACCCTTTTAGGTGGAGGATTAGAGAGAAAACATAGAGGACTTCATTGTTATCTACTTGTTTTCTCTTTAACCAACTCAAATCATCAACCCTAAACACTTTCAAACCCTAAACACATTCAAGCCTTTGAATTCATTCAAACACAAAACACAAGGAAGATAGGTATAACCTCCCTCTCCTTACCCTAAAATTCATCCATGCATGCATTTTCAAACTCCAAAATGTAGTTTGTTCATCTTCTTGCCTTAGATCCAAGAAGATCACCATGGAAGTTCATCTCCATGGATGATCTTCTACAAGGATCAACATTATTTTCAAAGTGTTCTTACTTACTTGCAAAGAAAACACATTTTCAAAACCCTAAAAATCATTTTCATACCTCAAATCTCATTTTCAAAGGATAAAATTCCCCTTCCCAAGCAAATGAAGTGCTTAGTCCTAATGTACCCTAAGGATGGCTTGATATAGTTGATTCACCACTAAAATGTCAAGTGATCGCTAATCAAAGCCTAAGGAAATGGGGACAAGCACGGATGCCAAATCCCCTTTAAAATCATGTTTTTCTTCAAGAAGAAGTTGCTGTCCAGTAGCAATTTTCTAAGACCCCAGTCCATGGTCTAATTTTTTGAACACAGATAAACTTGGAATTTGGTATTGACTACAAAACACTTTTTGTAGCCAATATCCAGAGCTTTCTAGAAATATATTTACTTTATTTTTTACGTGAGTAAAACTCCATTTTTCAAATTTTATTTTGAAGGTCAGATCACCAGTCTCTGGAAGTCCAGATCTCATACCTGATATTTACAGAAGGTTTTGGGTCCTCAAATCTTCTCCAAAATGGAAAATTATTTAACTGAAATATTATTTGATGTGTCTGGAACATTTTTCATTCTCGTACTTTTCCCAGATTCTGGAGTTTTCAAGCCCTAAAGTCCATTTCAAAATTAAGTGTCCACTGCCTTTTTCATTCTGACAGAAATGGTGTCCAACTTCCAAAAATCTTTTGAGTATCAAAACTCAACCCAAAAATCACACCAAAAATCATGGGATCTTTCCAAAGTCTAATAAAGAATTCCCAATTTTTACTTTCCTCAGTTTCAACTTATTTTGGCCAAAGTAACACACACACACACACACACAACAAACAAATGGTTTTTAACTTGGAAGACTCGTTTTACGAGGCATTTCGGGTGCACACTAACGTCCTTCCCGGCGTGTAACGTGACCTCCGAACCCAAATCTCTAATCTCGGGCATTTTTCAAAGTTTTGGCCCTTAAAACAAAAATGGCGTGGCGACTCCGGTTTTTTCGATTGGTTTTTCAAAGAAACGAAAAATTCAAAGTCCTTTCGAAAAATTGGCACATCATCACAGTGGCGACTCCGCTGGGGAATTAAGCTTAAAAAAAAAAAGATATTTGGTATATTGGTGGAAACCATTAAACTTCCCGTTATCGCCTCCTAACACGAGTCGGGGATAAATTGTGGTTTAACAATCCCACGTACCGGTATCATTGTTTAAAAAAAAAAAAAGCTTTTGAGGGTCAAGCTTCCGTCCCGGCATTTGAAACCGTTTGTTTTTGTGTGTGTGTATCGGGTTTGCACATTTTCGTATTGTTTTGGCCGCCTCGGAAAAAGTCAAAATTTTGACTGTTGGACTCGTTGCCTTGGACTGTTTGAATTTTGAATTATGTGCTTACGTGCTCATTTCATTAAAAAAAAATTTCAAAAAAAAATTTTCCAAAAAAAAAAGAAAATTTTCAAAAAAAAAATAAAATCATGCATCATTCTTTTTAAGACACATGAAAAATTTCTATTTTACTCAGAAAAAGAAGATAGACTGCTTGCACACTACGCGCACGTTGACCGTACACTGCACACTACGTCCCTAACCCGGGGAAATCCTTGTCGCGGCCCGTTTGGTCTTATTACGCCTCTCGGTGCAAGCACAGGATTACCCAAACATCCCATGGAGCCTCGTGTCGACCATGCACTTGTCCGTGACACACTTTTGTCCGAGACCCGGTTGGTTTTTAGTTTGGTCTGTGTCATGCCCTGTCTGTGTATAGACCTTTCCTTTCAAGCCTTTGTCGGCATACCGACTCAATATCTTTCGGGGACCCTAATCAGTCGAAGTCATGCCGGTTTTCCGCCCCAGACTTTGACCAAGATATTGACCGGCGCCTTGATTTCGGCTCTGACTGGCACAAATTATACACTGACTCCCAGCATGACACTGAGTCATCAAGGATTAATGATTATTCCATGCCTAATTACGGCCTAATTGACAGCAAGTCAAGATCAATTGTGGGCATTCATCGGTCCAAATCATGCCGACTTTTCGTCGAACCCCCGGACATGATCTTGACTTTGACGTCAGCTTTGTCCGTAATTTACATCGAATGCTCGTTAAGACTCGATTACCCGCCAGACTTTTAGGATCGTTTTTCTTTCGGTCGGTGGGACCCGCTTGCCCTATAGGACCCTCGCCCTGGGGCTGTCTACCCTTGGAGGTCGAAATACAGGTGGAATACGAGGGGCTTATAGACGTAGTGACGGGGCCCACTGATCCAGGATCCAGAGTAGTTTGCGAAAAAGAAGAGCAATATTTTCCAACCGATTAGGTTAATAAAACATGTTTTAAGTAAACAAGAACAAATAACCGCATGTTGAATGAGCCAAAGCCCAAACACTTACCCTCCTTCAATCCCTAAATCTCTGAACCTTCGTGTCTTTCCCCCCACAGCTCCTCACAAAGGTTGGTTCCGGACACCGGGTCACCGTTTGATCAGTTGGGAAGAGTCAAGAGCATCATCAGCTTCGCCGTCTGTTCCGACTCCGGGTTTCAGAATGTCTGCATCAGCCGGTAATGACATGAACCATACCACTCCGTCTTCCAAAATCCCTCAGACAGACCAGCATTGGATCCAGTTGGTAGAACAGATGAGACTTCGACATGAGGCTCAAATTGACGACCTTCTGGGGGTTATCGCAAGTCATGGTTTGACTATCAGTCCCAATTCCGATGGCACTTTTACCGCAAAGAGGAAAGAAGGTTCTCCTCCCATTCTTAATCATCATATCAAGATGCCACTACAAGATTCCTATGTCTCCACCGCCGGGACTCCCGCCCGTCGACCTACAGGGCAACTGGCCCCCAAACAGCAATTCAAAGGGCCACCATTCCAACAGCAGTCAGGGACGAAAGAGTTCGGCATACCGTCAGTTGTCCCCTCTCAAAGTGATGCCGATCCCGCAAATATCAGCATGGGTAATGAAGATCGGGAAACAGTGGAAGAAATATGGTCAGCCATCAAAGCCCTGGAGGAACGCCAGAACAAACAACAAGCCTGGATTGAAGAGGCCACACGCCATCTCGGGACATTAGCAATCTCCCAACTGACTGGGGCTCTCCTGAAGGACAAACAAGTGCCTGTTCCCCCGGCTCTTAATACCTCTCATTATCCGGCGGAGTCCAACCATTCGCTTCCAGATGAGCCCAACAGCAGATCTCCCCGGACCAGTTCAACTCAAAGTCATTCCAGCACCGCTCAACCTGAGGTCCCAAATCCACCACCAGCCGTAGAACACATTTGGTGGGATATCTGTGACTGTCTCGACTGCCTTGAAAGGGCCTATCAGGACTGGATACACGAGGACCGTCCTCCTAAGGAGAAGAAAATTTCCTCCCAACAAAAATTGAAGGAGAGGTTCGAGGCCGGTGATACCAGTGTGGGTACGCTCGGGGAGCCATCTGGGGGATTTGATTACTATGTACTCTACTCCAGCCAGTCTTCCCCAAAGCAAACAGGGGTAGAAAAGCCGAAAAGCCTTGCCAGCGATAGAATTGAGACCCTCGGACACCAGAATACTGTAGAAATCTATCCCCCCGCGGGATCAGCCAAGGTTCAGTTTGTCCAGCTCCCGAGTGTATACCGACAAAGAAAGACCAACGCCAGTTTGGCGCTCCCACTCAATCAATATGTTGACTGGAGATGGCAACCGCCACAAACGACCTCAGTATAACCCAGGGGCTTCAGCAAAGGTTCTACCTCGCAAGAAAAAGGCACGAAGTGATCGGCTTGATAACTCTCTGTCTCCAGACAAGAACCAAATCTATGATCCCCGCCTATATGGTAGCATGATCACCTTCTGCGATGAAGATTTGCCAAGAGATGTATCTAAACATCACTATTCGTCTCAACACCGTATCACTCCCTGGGGTTTTGGTGGATAATGGATCAGCCGTTAATGTCCTCCCCCTCAGCATGATGCGGGCCCTACGCATCAATGAAAGGCACATGATCCCATCCACCCGGTCAATCAAGGCATATGATGGCACGTCTCGTCCCATCTTGGGGACGGTGGTTCTGGAACTCTGGTACGAAACCCAAATGGTGGCAGCAAAATTCCATGTAATGGACATCCCATCCGAATTCACAGCCCTACTGGGGCGCCCTTGGTTACACCACATGAAAGCCATAGCCTCCACTCTCTATCAATGTGTCAAGTTCATTAACCGGCAGGGGGACCTTGAAGTCATTAGGGGTGACAGTTTCCTTATGGGGAACGAAGCCGAGATCGTCGCCAAGCATGCTCGTAGCCAGACACCGGGGTTACCCCCTCCGAATCGACCAAGGGACTATCAGGGCAAGTCTCATCAGAATCCCCTAGAATCCTGTGATGCCAACTATGTCAACGAACTCAAGCGGGCAGATCCTGAAGCAGTTCGATTTATCAAGTTCAATTGCTATTTCCAACATCTGGAGGCAGAATGGAAAGAAACACTGAATGCCGCCATGATACGAGCACACAAACCTCCAGTCTCCAGTCAGAGATTGTCAGCATTCTTCAAACCCATTCTCTGGCCTCGCCAAGCGAAGAGATTTTCATGATAAAAGTCGACAAGCATCGGCAGACCCGACTCGAGTGTATGAACATCGTATGGGACGTCCTCCTCGAAGAACTGCCCGCTAAGCCTTTCCGCTCAAGCATGTGACATGAGATTTTTCCAGCAGCACATCGAGACGCAATGCGTCCTTACATCTGGATTGAGCGGTCAGATTGTGACGAGTTAGAATTCCCCAGAATTGAGGATGCGGCAGATCCGCAAGAAGGTCCCTACATTCATATGCTCAGTTTTCAAGCGCCGGACACAATTGATCATGGTTCAGACAAAGAGATGGTAGCAGTGACTGAGGAAGGAGAACAGAAACAAGATAGCCCCCGAGTCATGAGGCCACTGACAGCGATACCATTAAGAAATTGGGAAACTCTCTCAGGCCCGTCCGCGACCAAAGAAGAAATGATCACCAAGCTTGGATTGGTCCTCCGTCCCTTTGTGTCAACCTTTGTAAAGTCCTCTGAGTCTCTCATTGTTGAGTTTGAGTCTTCCGAGTCGTCCGATGGCCTCACGCCTGAAGACCATGAAATTGTAGCCAATACTGTATTCCCTTTTATTCTCAATGAAATGACGAACCTTTCTGAGTATCCCTTGATTGCCACTTTAACTAATGATGAATTAACTAATAATCTAAAAACAGTTAATAACGATTCACTAGATGAAGAAGCAGACACATTAAATGAACAATATATCAAAGAAATCTTTAAGCAGGTTGTCCGGAAAGAGGAAAATCGAGCCCAAGCTGCCGAAGAGATTTTGACAAGTGTGAATTTGGGAACTGCGGAAGAGCCTAAAGAGACGCAGATTGGTAGTTTCTGTAAGTGCTCCAATTTGAGCTTGTTAGAATTTTCGTTAGAAAATTAACGAAAGTTATAACATTTCTAACAATTCCTAACTATCCTAACATTTCTAACAAAGTGAGGGTAAAATGGGCATTGTTATTTAAGGTTAAACCTTAAAAAGAATCTCAAAAAGCAAAACAAAAGAAGAAAACCAAAAATGGCAATGGCTGGAACATAATCTGGCTGTTTAATTTGAATTTCAAAAAGAAATATTCTTCTTGTCCAAAGCTGAAGCTGCATTTAATGAACAGTGCACGCTGCCTGGACCTGTCCGCGCGGATAAGAATGTAAAATTCAGAGGGCTATAAATTGAGCCCTCCAGTCACAAAAATAAGGAGGAAGAACACAATTGCACCGAACCTCTGGCGAAATATAGAGAGAAAACAGTGAGAATTCACTTGAATTGTCACCATTTTCTCTCCAATCTTTCCCAACTCATACTCATCCACTCACTCTCATATTAAAGCCCTAAACACTCATATACTCAAGCCAAACACTCAAGAACACAAGGAAGATTGGTAAACCCTCCTCTTCCTAACCCTAAATCTCATCCATGCATGCATCTTCAAACTACAAAATGTAGTTCTTTCATCTTCTTGCTCTAGATCTAAGAAGATCACCATGGAAGACCATCTCCATGGATGATCTTCTACAAAGATCAACATTATTTTCAAAGCTTTTCTTGCTTACTTGCAAAAATGCACTTTCAAAACCCTAAAAAACCATTTTCAAGCACAAAATCTTGATTTCAAAGGATAAAATTCCCCTTCCCAAGCAAATGAAATGCTTAGTCCTAATGTACCCCAAGGATGGTTTGGTATAGTTGATTCACCACTAAAATGTCTAGTGATCACTAACCAAAACCTAGGGAAATGGGGACAAGCATGGATGCAAAACCCCCCTTAAAATCATATTTTCTTTCTTGAGAAGTTGCTGTCCAGTAGCAATTTTCTCAGACCTCAGTCCATGGTCTTAATTTTTGGACACAGATGAACTTGGAATTTGGTGTTGACTACAAAATACTTTGGGAGCCAACATCCAGAGCTTTCCATACATATTTTTATCTTATTTTTTGGGTGAGTAAAACTCCTCTTTTCAAATTTTCTTTCAGAGGCTAGTTCATCAGCTTCTGGGAATCCAGATCTCATATCTGAGGTTTCCAGAAGGTTTTGACCCCTCAAATCTTCTCCAAAATGGAAAATTCCTTCGCACAAACTTTATTTAAGGTGTCTAGAACAACTTTCATTCTCTGAGTTTATCCAGATTATGAAGTTTTAAGACCCTTGAATCCCTTTTAAAATCAAAGGTCCACTGCCTTTTTCATTCTGGCAGAAATGGCTCTCAACTTCAAAAGGTCTTTTGAGTACCAAATCTCAATCCAAAAATCTTCCAAAAAATCATGGGATCAGTTTAAAGTCTTAAAAAGATATCCCAATTTTTACTTTTCTGAGTTTCAACTTATTTTGGCCAAAACACACACACACACACACACACACAAATGATTTTCAGCTTGGAAGACTCGTTTTTACGAGGCGCGTCGGGTGCACACTAACGTCCTTCCCGACGCGTAACATGACCTCCGAACCTAAATCTCTGATCTCGGGCTTTTTTCAAAGTTTTGGCCCTTCAAAATTAAAATGGCGTGGCGACTCCGTTTTTCCGGTTTTAGTTGGTTTTTCAAAGAAACGCAAGAATCGAATTTTTCCCGCGAAATGGCAACATCATCACAGTGGCGACTCCGCTGGGGACTAAGCTTTTTTTTAAAAAAAAAATGGTACTTGGTATATTGGTGGAAACCACTAAATTTCCCGTTATCGCCTCCTAACACGAGTCGGGGATAAATTGTGGTCTAACAATCCCACGTACCGGTATCACCGTTTTAAAAAAAAAAGCTTTTGAGGGTCAAGCTTCCGTCCCGGCTTTGAAAATCTTTTTTGTGTGTGTTGATTTTTGCACAGCTTTCATGTTGTTTTGGCCGCCTCGGAGAAAGTCAAAATTTTGACTGTCGGAATAATGTCCCTAACTGTCGGAATTTTCGTGCTTATGTGCTCATTAAAACTTTCAAAAAAAAATTCAAAAAAAAAAGGATTTTCAAAAAAAAAAAAGAAAATTTCCAAAAAAATCATGCATCATATTTTTAAGACACATAAAAAAATCTCTATTTTACTCAGAAAAGGAATATAGACTGCTTGCACACTACGCGCACGTGACCGTACACTGCACACTACGTCCTTAACCCGGGGAAATCCTTGTCGCGGTCCGTTTGGTCTTATTACGCCTCT
The DNA here is from genome assembly GCA_022495995.1 of Adenophora triphylla var. japonica. NCBI lineage: Eukaryota > Viridiplantae > Streptophyta > Magnoliopsida > Asterales > Campanulaceae > Adenophora > Adenophora triphylla. The sequence continues at coordinate 125,429 of JAFEMH010005952.1, forward strand.
CGGATGAGCAATGTGACTACCCAAACATCCCATGGAGCCTTGTGTCGACCATGCACTTGTCCGTGACACACTTTGTCCGAGACCCGGTTGGTTTTTAGTCCGGGTCTGTGTCATGCCCTGTCCGTGTATAGACCTTTCCTTTCAAGCCTTTGTCGGCATACCGACTCAATATCTTTCGGGTTCCTAATCGCCGAAGTTCTCGCCGGTTTTCCTCCGCGTACTTTGACCAAGATATTGACCGGCGCCTTGACTTCGGTTCGACCGGCACAAATTATACACCGACTCCCGGCATTGACACTGAGTCATCAAGGATTAATGACTATTCCATGCCTAATTACGGCTTAAGCGACGACAAGTCAAGATCAATCGTGGACGCTTATCGGTCAAATCATGCCGACTTTTGTCGAGCCCTCGGACATGATCTTGACTTTCGACGTCGGCCTTGTCCGTAATTTACATCGAATGCTCGTTAAGACTCGATTACCCGCCGCACTTTTAGGATCGTTTTCTTTCGGTCGGTGGGACCCGCTTGCCCTATAGGACCCTCGCCCGGGGCCGTCCACCCTGGGAGGTCGAAATACGGGTGGAATACGAGGGGCTTATAGACGTAGTGACGGGGCCCACCGATCCAGAATCGAGTAGTTTGCGAAAAAGAAGAGCAATCTTTTCCAACCGATTAGGTTAATAAAGCGTGTTTTAAGTAAACATGAACAAATAACCGCATGTTGCATGAGCCTAAAGCCCAAACACCTACCCTCCTTCCATTCCTGCACATCTCGAACCTTCATGTCCTTTCCCCCGCAGCCTCCGCACAAAGCTTGGTTTCGGGCACCGGTCACCGTTTGATCGGTTGGGAAGCGTCAAGCGCGTCATCGGCTTCGCCATTTGTTCCGACTCCGGGTTTCGTAATGTCCGCCTCAGCCAGGTAATGATGGGGATAACGTCACTCCGCCTCCCCGACCCCTCGACAGAGCAACGGTGGAATCGGTTAGCGTAACGTATGAGGTTACGACAGAAGCACAAATAAACGGCCTTATGGAGGCTATTAAGAGTCACGGTCGGCCGCCGGCCTCAATCCCGATGGCACCTTCACCGTGGAAGAAGACGAGGATGCCAACCCTACTCTCGGCCGCCCGATTACACCGTAGGATGCCGCCACCCACCTCCTATGGCGCCACTATCGGAACCCATGCTCCTCGATTTTCGGGTCGACCAGGCTCCCCAACCACGTACCACCGGATCCATGCAGCCCGACGGCACAAATCGGTGGGGGCAAAATCAAGACGGAATGTCTTCTCATGGTTGGGGCTATCTCGGAATGCCACGATTAATCGGGATCCCTCCTCGATTCGGAACCGATCAATCAGGACCCTCACGGCCCAGCGGCCACGGTTCGAATGCCGCAACAACTTGGTTCTCGGGGCCACGCCAGAGCCCCTCCTCGAGCAGTACTAGTTCAGCTCCCTCACACAAATCCATTCCTCACTCGGAACTTCTATGGGTTACCAAGCCTCCATCCCGGTGTCATCCGAATCACCAGACCACAGCATTCCGGGTTACACACCTTCACCACAAGCGGCCTATGCAATTCAACAATCCGGACGCAGCTCCCGCACTCAAGCCTACTTACGGGCCCCACTCGAAATCCAAGTTATCCGGCCACATCGGGCTGCCCCCACCTACTTTGCCGGTTGAAAATCAACAAAGCAAGCCGCAAGGTTCTACCCTTTTGCTCAGCTCCTACTCATGCTCCCTGTGGTAACTCGGCCCAGACGGAGTTTTCACCTACGTCCCCGGATCGGCCGTTCCCTCCACCCGCCCGCCTCCGTGTAGCTCCTCTCTCTAGCTCAGCCACTAACTTGAATTCCATGGTTCCGCCACAAGACCCTCATATGGCACAGTTCATGGAACAACACAAAGAAATGAAAGCGCGGTCGCCGAACCGATCGCCAAGAAGTCCGCCTTCCGCCTACTGCACCCGACTCCATTGTTCCTCCGCCCCACAAATTCGTGATGCCAAATCTGGATCTCTTTGATGGGACCGCATGTCCGAAAACCCATTTGGACACATATACCTTAGCGATGAAAGCCAAAGGATGTACCAATCGCCAGCGGTGGCCGACTATTTCGCCTATCCTTGAAGTCCAAAGTGCCTTAAAATGGTTCTTCCGTTTGAAACCCGAAGCCGTGGCCACATGGGACCAGATTACCAATGCCTTCACGAGAAATATAAGGCCAACTTGGAATGGGAAACAAATAGGGTTGACCTACAAACAACAAAGCGGCGTCCGATGAGAATGTTGGGGACTTTTACAAGCGGTGGAATCTCGAAACTCGGTGAAATGGCCATCCCTCCTTCCGAAGAGGAACAACCGGACATCTTCCGGTCATGCTTGAAACCACATCTCGAGAGCCTCCCTCGCCACTTCCCATACTCGGACTTACGGGCCATGGTTAACTCTGCAGCCTAAGTTTGAAAAAGCCTACAATCGCAACCGGCCGCTGCACTCGCCTACGGATATCGGGCTCCTCCTGCAAACACCGCCCACTGCTTGCTAAAGGCAAAGAGATGATTAACTATGCGGGACAGAATGTAACAACACGACTCCTTTTGCTCCCGGGAAGCCGCCGAGCCTGCACCGCGGGTCATAAATCTCGAAAACTTTGGAATGCCCCCGAATGACATCTTTAGGGGACCGGTGAAAGAAGGCTTGCTTTGCGGCCTTTGGAGAATTTCCAACCCGTAAATCCGAATGCTCCCGTAGATACTACAGTATTGTGCCTTTCATCAAGCTCACGGACATCGGCGACAGTACCGCTTCACTCGAAAAAAGGCAATCCAGGGGCGTAGAGCAAGGAAAGTTGGAAGGCCCCGAAGGGCCTAACACGATCAAAAAATCCGCGCCAAGGAACCATAATCGTGTGAATATGATTGAATGCGGAGAATCTTCGCATGACCATGAAGATGCCGATGAAGGTCCCCAAATACCCGTGGCCAACCTCGTCGAGGATCCCGACCCGGATTCCCCCTCGCCCTCGAGGATATCGAACGAATCGACCCATCTTGGTCTCATGTCGAGACTCCTTGCAAGAATACGAGGCCCGCTACTTTTCGGGTGAAGGGAAGGCCGATACCGAAGAACCGGGGCCGTTCCGCTCGTAACATGAAAGAACCATTTATACAAGATGGTTAGAACAGTCAAGAAAGATCGAACAAGAAAGCTTCCGGCGGGCGCCGTATCGGGGCTTATCAAGAAAGAGGCCGAAGAGCATCTGGAGCTAGTGCACTTCTGCAAATTGGCTTTGGGAGAGCCCGAATATGATCCCCGAGAACGTTGAAGAATCTAAGAGGAGGATTCCTTCTATATCCTACCCGGTGTCAAATACGTGCCACCCCCTCTCACTCTTCCCCGCAATTTACGGGAGGAGAAGGCGAGTCACAATTACCGCTTCCGGGAATGGGAACATATGACAACTTTGCGGCTGCACGCACCCATATTCCCCCAACGGGTTTGATCGCGTTCCCTCTCGGCCCGAAATCCCGGTAGTATGGGAAGATGATTAGATGATAGCGATGACGATGATGATGACGAAAGTGAAGAGTCAGCGAGGCCCCGATCCGGAAACAATCTGGAACCATCATGCCAGAAATGAGCCCATGGGAGCCGGGCACAATGGTTGGTTATCGGCAAGCGACGACGAAGAAACTTCGGAAGACGAATATGAGACCGAGGACATGAAGGACATGAAGTTTCATGGATGCGAGCACGTGGATGTCTTAGAATTCAACACTGCCTACCATGCTTTGGGGAAAGGGTTTTCGGGTGTCCGATCCAGGGCGATAGTCGAAGATCTACGATCGAAAGAGGAAAATTAACTCCCATCCGCCCAAATGAAAAGATAACCATGGTTAGATCAAATCCACCCCAGAACAAAGTAACACTCCTTGTCAGGGTTACCCAAGAAGAGGTCACCTTCCCCGAATGTATGTCAGCTTTCAGAGAAGTCCTAGAAACTGGCATGATACCGGATGCGCCTCCCACGCAGAACGCTATAATCATCTCCAACTCTGAGTATTACAGAAGGGAATCAGAATGGCTGCACTATACCGGGGATGAGATCGAAAAGCCGCCGAGTCCCGACAATAGCGACTCTTGTTGCATGATAACTATGAGCAAGGCCGGCCATGAGAGTGAATCAGAGGACGCCCTAGCTCTGTGGGCCATCCAGGGGGCAACAACACAACCCCAAACCCGAAAGCCTGTGACTTGGGAAGCAGTTATAAGGGCCGCCCAGGAAGGAGCCAGTACAGCTCAGCCCCTCACTGTCACTAGACCCCGTCAGAACCAATGGCCAATAGCCAAAAGGGCTCCCCCATTGACCTTAGCAGCATTGAAGAAATCCAGTCAAGAGACGACTGATGAGAAAGTTAATCTGTTGACCCGATCTGGGCAGATCTTCCAAGGAAATCCCAAGAGCGAGATAAAAGGCCACAGATCGAAGCACCGAAAGAAGATCGCCGCCCCTATGCTAAGACAAGCGAAACTCCAGGATCCCGAAAAAGAGGATCCCGTGCTCACCCGATTGAAGCAAGCACGAGGCCAACATTTCCCTCTGGTCTCTACTCACTTCGTCCTATCCCATGGGCGAAATTTGGAAGAAAGCACAGCTCGCACTCTCGTGCCTATTGATGCTACTCCCGATGATGTGGTACAGTGATTGGAAACATCCACTACGGGAACATAATCACTTTCACGGATCTCGACCTCCCTCAATTTGGGGTGATCATGAGCCTCTCTTCATCCACGATCCAGTGGATGAACGACGCCTCCCTCGGGTCCTGGTTGATAATGGAGTCAGGAATGAACATTCTTCCGGCCAGATGCATGAGCTTGCTTGATATCAAGACCTACGAGACTTGAAGCCTTCTTCTCTCACGATCAAGCTTACGACTCAACATCCCGGCGGTCCTCGGAGTTGCTACTTTAGACCTACGGTTTGGACAGAAATTGATACAGTGGAATTCCCAGGTTATCGACATCCCGATTACTTTCAATGCCCTGTGAAGACCTTGGCTGCACCAAGTCAAAGGGGTCGCCTCAAGCCTCCACCGGTGTGTGAAATTCGTCTCGAATGGGGATCGACGACCATTTACGGGGATTTAGTCATTTTTAGAGGGCACGGATACGGGCGGAATACCTATTCGAAATCAAACATGATGAGGAAGGTCACATGCTAACGGGCTTCACGGTCGAGCCTCCCAAGGCCCAAGTGTGCAACATAGATCCGACGGCCACTCGGGATAAAATTCCACCGGTCTTGAAAATGATGAGAAAAATGAGCTATCTACGGACTCGGTGCAGGGAAGCGCCCAACAAGGAACTTTCAAACTCATCGAAGTAAAAGGACAAAATACTCGCCACGGCCTAGGATATGAGGCCTCCTCGGTGGACAACTTTGCAAAGGGAAAAAGATTTGAAGGCTGCCACGGGAAAGGTCCCGGCCGACAATCCCAAATCTCTCCCCTTCGGTCCTAATTTGGTGCGACTACTTTGTAAAGGGTCCCACACAACCGGGAAACATCACGAGCCCGCTCCTACGGCGGGATGGCTAAAGCTACGGGATAGCCTCAACAAGTTCGAGAGGAACCAAGGCTAACCCGGTCCGTAGAATGTTCCTGGACCTACCCAAGATACACAGGGCTACCACTGCCATGAAAAGTGAGTATACCTTCGGGCGTGCGACACAGTGGAACGGTTCAGAAGTTCACAACCACTATTCCCTCTTGCCCGGGAAGATCGAAACGAATTCGGGCGACGGTGCCAAAAGCTAAGGCCACGGAATTTCCCTCGGATGATTGGGATGGTACGATTATGCAGCAATTGTTCGAAGAAAAGTCCAGGTGCCGGACTACGATTGATCTCGGCTTCAGTCCAAGAGATGATGATAGCAGGCAATTGAGAAAAGGAAAACAAAATAAAGCAGCTGAGTTCCCGAAAGTCATGAGGCCACCAATAGCGATGCCGCTAAAGAATTGGGAAACTCTCTCGAGCCCATCCGCGACCAAGGAGGAAATGATCACCAAGCTTGGATTGGTCCCCGTCCCTTTGTGTCAATCTAGGACAAGTCCTCCCGGTCTCTCTTTGTTAAGATCGAGTCTCTAGGGTCGTCCAGAGCGGCCTTACGCTGAAGACTACGAGTGCAGCAGCAAGCCTTGTATCCCCTTTCGTTTTCGATGAAATGACGAACCTTTCTGAGTATCCCTTGATTGCCACTTTAACTAATGATGAATTAATTAAAAAAAAAATTAATAATAATTCATTAGATAAAAAAAGCAGACACATTAAACGAAAAGAAAATCAAACAAAAAAAAAAATCTTTAAGCAGGTTGTCCGGAAAGAGGAAAATCGAGCCCAAGCTGCCGAAGAGATTTTGACAAGTGTGAATTTGGGAACTGCGGAAGAGCCTAAAGAGCCTTGATTGGTCATTTCTTCGAAGGAAGTGGAAAGGATGCTCGCAAAGTCCTACAAAATCCTCAATTCAAAGAAAGTCGCCCTCTTCATCAAAGAAAACATCATGTGCCGATACGGGTTGCCGGCGAAATCATTTCGGATAATGGATCCCACTTCGAAGGGAATGTGAAAAGCTCTTTGGCGAGAATTCCGAATAACCCGTCACAAGTCATCTCCTTACGGGCCCCAAACCAGCGGAGCCGTCGAAGCGGCAAACAAGACTCTGGAAAATATCATCCAGGAAAATGGTGTCGAGGCGAGGAGATTGGCCCGAGAAGTTACACTTGGCACTCACGGGGCTACGAGACATCGATCGGAACGGCAACCTGGGAAACACCTTTTGCCCTCACATACGGAATGGAAGCCGTACTCCCAATCGAGCTGGAAATCCCCTCGCTCAGGTATACTGAAAGCGGATCAACGAGGTCGAATGGCTCGAGTCGCCATGATGAATTGGCCCTACTAGATGAACGCCGGCGAAGGCCATGGAACACATCCGAGCCTACCAAGGAAGAATGGCCGAGCCTTCGACAAGAAAGTAAAGCATCGGGAGATCCGAGAAGGTGATCTCGTTCTAAAAGAAAAGCCCCGGTCAGATATCAACCTCTCGGCAAATGGGAGCTCGTATGGGTCGGGCCATATGTCGTCCAGGAAGATCTTCTCGGAGGAGCCATGCAACTCTCGCGAGACCTCGACAGGAATCCCTTTGTACACCCGGTGAATGGTGACAAGTCTGCCGAGATACTACGCGTAAAAAAAAAAAAAAAAAAAAAACAAAAAAACAAAAAAACAAAAAAAAAAAAAAAACAACAAAAAAAAGAGTGCTAAAGAGTAATACCCAACTAGGTTAGAAACCCGAAAAGGGCGGCCTAGGTAAAAAACGGGGTTGCACCAAAAAAAAACAAAAAAGAGTGCTAAAAGAGTAATACCCAACTAGGTTAGAAACCCGAAAAAGGCGGCCTAGGTAAAAAACGAGGTTGCACCAAAAAAAAAAAACAAAAAAAAAAAACAAAAAGAGTTCACCGGGTTGAACTACGAAGACTGAGCTCCTCAAAATGAGGGGAACGTAGGCGGCAGGAAACGGTTCGGTCTAAAGCACAAATAAAAGCCATACTTTGGCATCAATACAATTGATCGAAACCATGAAAGCGTCTCGAAAAACTCTAAAGCAATTCAAATATTCATTACAAGTTAAAAGCTCTTTGATGAGTCTAAGCCCGATTCATTCCTACAAGCGGCAACTTTGCTAAAAGAAAACTAAGATACATAATCAAACTAATGTGTCCTGCCATGGCAAGAAAGGGATACTTGGAAACCTCGGATGTCAACCTGGCCACAGCCTACTCGTGCTTGGCTTCTCCCTTCTTCTCTCTTCCCCCTCAGAGTCTTTCTCTTACGAACCGGAAAAATGTCGGTATTCCTCCCTGACCAAGCTACGGTATAGGGACGGGGTCTATCAAACCGGCCTCTGTCCCGGGGCCTTAGTAGCTCCTAGCGTCGTCCCTCATCTCCACTGTAACCTAGGCGGTAACATAGGAGCCCTCCTCTCCCTCTGTCTCTTGAAGCGTAAGCCTCATAATCCCGGTCCACGGCCCGTCTCCGCTCACTGTCGCATGGAGGATTCGGCCCTCGCCTCGGCCCTCCTCCTCTCGAAATGCAGTCCCGGATCCTCCGCACCCATAATGGCCTACGCCGCCTCAAAATAGCCACACCTGAGTCTCTCCCGAGATGCCTTCTCGTACCCAATCCCGGGTACCAAGTGGTCAAGAACACCGGTCTCGGAGCGCTGAGACATGACCCAGGAGAGAAAGGCGTCATTCCCACCTCCATACTCTTTCGGGAAAGAAATGGGAAACACCGAGGGATCATCAGCCATGGAAGCGGGAGCCACCACCACGGTGGCTACATCACTTCAAAGCCCTCCAAAGGAACTTGCTCCAGAAGCCAAGCTGTGCTCTAAGGACCCGAGCCGGAATGTAGAAAGCCCCAGATGAAAGCCGGAAGCAGGCAACTACACATAGGACCCGATCTCGAAGCACTTCTGCGAGCTCTCCACCCGCCAATAGAGGCACCAACCATCTGATATCTTGGGATCTTGGCGACCCGCCATCAAGCGCTCCCCACGAGCCACGATCATCAAAATCTACATTTTGGCGACACCTTCCTCTCGGCAAAAAGTCGATGCTGATCATATCGGAGGTTTCCCGAAGAAAGAACCCCCAAACGCTCCGTCGGCCATTACGGGGTCAAGAGAAACGGGCTGCCCCAGTGCATGTACCGCCGTCCAGGTAAGCTAATGCATCGAGAGCATGGAAAAGTCTCCCCAAGAATCAAAGGACGACATCTCCTTGGGCGACGGTGAGCGACAACATCCCGGCCCGAGGGACCGATGGCAAATCCCGAAGGAGAATAGACCATGAACAGGTGCCAAACATACAAAGTGCAAAGGCATCCCCTGATAGGCATCATCCACCCAAGCCTAGGCCCCTAAATCTGTCGGGAAAGGCCGGAAATATCCGAGATGATCGGAACCGCGGGATCATACTCTTGCGCTTCCTCCCCAGGGAAAGATGAAGGAGGACGGCACAATCCTTGTCAACAAAGAAGCCCCTCCGGGTAAAGGGACCGCTATCTCTTCCACCTCCAGGACCTCCAAGCAAGGCCCGAAATTCTTCCACAGTCGGAACCAATCTCGTTGAAGGAAAGGCAAAAGACATGCCTTCTAGTATCCCCAAAGCGAACGGGCGAAGAAGAAGCTCTTAAGAGGTCATAATCCGGGAACCAATTCTTTGAGAGACCTTGGCAAGCACGTCACCTTGTACACACCGTGCCTTCTTCAAAGAAAGACCTTCTCTCATGCATAATCTCCCGGGACCAACTCCTTGAACTTGTTGAAAAATGACATTTGGGATTCTTTGGGATAACTTTGAGAGAGCTTTTCTAAGGCTTTCCATGGTTTTTTCTCTAACTTCCTCCCGAAAATGAATGTTTGCAGATTTGGAGGTTGAAGAAGATATTTGAATTTGAAATAAGGGGCAAAGCGGTTTAAAGCAAAATCAAAGGACAATGTCGAGATGCGAGGGTCCCATGTCCGCGCGGACATGATTTCTCGCTTTCCCATCGAGAAAATACATACACCTTGAATCCCAAGCCGCTACTGAAAAGAGGGAATATTCGTCTCCGGTTGCTCGAAAACTGTCTGCAAAAACCTCCCCGAACCAGTAGCTGAGCCATTATACGAACACCTAACACCCTTGCAAAAAAAAAAAACACAAGGCCTCATGCAACGCATTGCATTCATCTTGCATTGCATTACATAAAAATAATCCTAAAAATTATTACATTCCAAAAAAAAAAAAGCATAATAATCCTAAATTATTACAAAAAAACAAACAAATGTGCATCTCGATCTAAACAAATACCTAATGGCTCACATCCCAAAAAAAAAAATCTCAAAAGATAATCAATCGGAATCCCCAGGCGCTGACGTGTCTCCCGGTCCCTGCTGCGGCTCGGGCCCGCATCGTCAGGAGCCACTGAAAGAGATCTCGGGCTGGAGAATCGTCCTCATCTCCGAGAAAGAGGCTCGTCGGGACCAGCGAGCCTGCGCTCACGATAGGGTAAACCTGAGATCCACTGAAGAAATCGAACCCCGAAGGTGAAGGCGTCCGACTCCTGAACATGCGGAGGCGACCCACCACATACGTGAGCGTGTCCCTTGTCCGTGACGGATCCCCAAGAATGACGTGATCCGGAAGCGTTCATAGCGGTGATCAATGAGAGGAGAAAGAGGGTCTCGGAAGAAGTCTCAGGGAATAGGAGAAGCCTCCCGTCGGACAGGTGCCGGCCGGTGGTCGCCTCGCTCTAACTTTGAGGAGCCGCATAGCGACCATCCTCTAATGAATCTCCCAGCTCCGATCACTTGCGTCGGCTTCTCGGACGGCCTCAGCACACACATGCCGCAGCAAAAGCGTCAAAAAAGAAGTGATGCTAAAGATGATGAAACAAAAGGAAGAAAAGAAAGGGGAAAAGCGTGAAACCATACCTTCATACCGGACGAGGCGGGAAAGGCTACAGCGTGAAGGAAGTAAACGCTCGAGGCCGAGGATCTGCACCCTCAATCGGACCCCGTCTGATTCTCTGGATATAGGAAGGAAATCCGTCCAAGGGTACCGCGGGATCGAAGCCCCAAGCCCCTCACTATCCAAAGCCGGGAGGGCATCCTCGGCCTCCTCGAAGACGAATGTCGCATGCGGCTCAATCGCCCACGAAGTCCGAGAAGTCTTGACACCTTTCATTAATCATCCCAGTCGCGGACCGATCGGCTCGGGGTGCATCATGCTCCGTAGGAGGCTCCACCGGTGTCACGAGCGAGTTCACGCCATGCGGCGCGTCGCCCTCTCTCCCGAGATAATAGCCATCGCGAGTCGGACCCCTCAAAATCCTCCATTTTGCGCGCTCCCGGATCTCGGCGCCATCCAGTGGCTACCTCAGAAAGCGATCCCGGGGGGAAGAATGTCGTCCTAAATGCATCGTCTCGACCTCCGTCGAAGGAAGGGCGATCACGCGTACACAGAGGTCGTACGCCCCACTGGAGCTTATCTACTCCAGGGCATGCTTGGTTAAAGGCTGCGTAGCCGGATACGCTAACGTACTCCAGCCAGTGCCGCCACGCCGTGGCGATGGAAAAACTCCAGACGCCCGTACTGCGAGAAGGTAAAAATCCAATCATTCCGGTGCAAATAAAAGTGTGTGCTCAAAAAGAAGAGAGGAAAGCAAAGAGAGCTTATACCTCCGAGGGCGAACCCGAAAGCGATACTAGGAGCTCTGACCTTCAGAAATTTGTACCTATCGAAGCAAAATAAAGCTACTTGACCAGCCTCTCCCCCAGGCATAGGCGCGTCTGGTGTCCTCCAAGGACCTCCCAGGCAGAGGCAAGGCCGTCCCTCGGCATGCCCAAAGGGGTGCTCGAAAGGCAAACCCGCACGAAGGCCACAGCAATCGATCGGCGCCTATCACTCTCACTCCCGACCTCATAACTCGCTATGGTCTCCACGATCTTGCCGTAGACCACGGCATACTCCATCCACGTCCACTTTTTGGGAATAGGGGAAAATCCCAGAAGAGCACAGAGATCGGCGCCCAGCCCCTTGGCATCCCGCCGCTCAATCTTTGCGTCCGTTAAAGGACGGGCGAAATGTCCGCGGCATAGTCGGAGGGCAACGTAGCCTCGCCCCGAAGAAAGTGGAAAGGTGTGGGTCGCGTCCCGCGATCTTTGCGTGACAAACATCGAAGCCACTTGCTCTTAGGGGAACTTGACGAGTCCCTGAAACACTCGACGAACTCCCGAGCCCCGTCTAGGCAGCAAATACGTCTGGGACTCGGCCAGCTCCTCGGCCCGCATCCAGAAGCCGGTCCAACGAGTCAATCGCGAGACTCCCATGTAGATCCTCGAGTCTTCGTCTTGTTGTTTGCTCGGGTCACCAACGGTTTCCGCCCTGTAAAAAAAAAGAAAAAAGAAAATGTCAAAAAGATTGCATTTTGCATTCACATTAAAAAAAAAAAAATTCGACGGCATAACGGCATACAATGAGCGTAGCCCCATTTTTCTCGCATGAAAGAAAACAATTTACTGACAGAGTCCCGATGCATTCATCAAAAAAAAAAAAGATGCATTCCTACGGAGATACAAACTCTAGTCCCATTTTCAACAAAAAAATGCATAAATACGTATCATCCATCTTACATGCAACGGGAGGAAAAATCCGTCCCACTTTTCAAAAAAAAAAATCCTAAAAACATACATCTCATATTGGCAAAATGCCCATTCTTTCCAAACAAAATGCATAAATTGCATCGTCAATATCAAAATTCAATTTCAAAAAAAAACCATCATCATCATCAACATACGATATTCAATTTCAAAAAAAAAAAAATAAAAAAATCACAATTCTTGAAGATTTTTCACATGTAATTTTCGAATTGAAAAAAATGTGGCAAAAATGCCAATTCTTTTCCCAAACAAAATGCCGCATTTTGGGTTACTCGTATACTCATTCTGACATGCGAAGCATCAAAATCAAAATTCAAATAAGAATATCAATCATTCGAATTTTCAAAAAAAAAAAATTTCAAAAATCACCCAAAATTTTCAAACAAGAAATCCTTGAAAGAGGATCAAAGGGTTTCAAAGTATACTTAGTTCGGAGATGCGGATCAAAGCCCAAATGTTGCCCAACATCGGGGGTAATGCTCCTCCTGATGGGTGCGAAAGATTGTGAAAATGCCTCCTCATCCGGACGGAGCTCCAATCGCCTCTCGCTCACCAGGGCCCACGTCCTTGGCCTTGAAAAGCGCCTTCAGGTGTTCCATTGCTCAAAAATGTGAAGAAATTGGAAGAATTTTGAAGCTTTTTGACAAAAATGGCGGATTCTGCGGGGTACTACTCTCTCTACCAAGTAATTTTACGCAAAAACGGGAGATGGGGAAGAGGAAGGGCGTTGGCCCTAATTAGCCTTACTGACTTTCCAGCTCCTATCCGCGCGGATAGGGATTGCAAGAGTCAAAATGACCCTTTTGCCCCTTAAAATTTAGGACTGCAATTCGGTCCCGATTTGGCCAGTTGTGAGTTAACTTGAAGTCGGCCCCTTGTCAAGAAAATTCCCCGGCGGTCAAACGTAAGACCGAGTGCCCGAAAGATAACGAGATCCGTATCTTTCATCAAAATTACCCCGTGATCAAACGTAAGGCCAAGAGTGACCGAGAAAGATAACGAGATTCGTATCTTTCATCAAAATTACCCCGACAGGTCAAGCGTGGAGACCGAGTGACTGAGAAAGATAACGAGACTCAGGTATCTTTCATCGAAGCCCGGCGAGTCAAGCGTGAGACCAGGAGTGACTAGAGAAAGATACTTAGGATCACAGTATCTTTCATCAAAGTCATCTCGGCGGAGTCAAACGTAAGGCAGGAGTGACTGAGAAAGATAACGAGATCCCGTATCTTTCATCAAAATTACCAGGCGGTCAGACGTAAGGCCAGAGGTGACCCAGGAAAGATAACGAGATCCGTATCTTTCGTAAAAATTACCGGCAGTCAAACGTAGGTAGGAGTGACCGAGAAAGATAACGAGATTCGTATCTTTCATCAAAATCTACCCAAACGAGTCAAACGTAGGCCAGAGTGCCTCGAGAAAGATAACGAAATCCCAGTTATCTTTCATCGAAATTACCCCGACGATCAACGTAAAGACCGAGTGACCCGAGGAAAGATGCGAGATTCCGTATCTTTCATCAAAATTACAATGATCAAACGTAAGGCCAAGGTGACCCGAGAAAGATAACGAGTTCCGTATCTTTCATCAAAAATTACCGGCCGGTCAAGCGTAAGGCAGAGTGCCACCAGGAAAGATAAGCGAGATCCGTATCTTTCATCAAAATTACCGACGGTAAAACGTAAGGCCAAGGTGTCCGAGAAAGATCAACGAAATCCGTATCGTTCATCAAAATTCTTCCCGGCAGTCAAACGTAAGGCCAGGTACCTGAGAAAGATAACGAGATCCGCGTATCTTTCATCGAAATCATCCCGTGATCGAAGCGTAAGAGCCGATTTCCCGGACGAGTACGTCGATTTTCCCAGCCCAGGCTAGCGAAATCCCGGCCAAGTTGCGGAATCCCAAAAGCCGAGCGAGATCTCGAGTAGTACTCGAGCTCTGAAAGGGCTTGATTCCCAGTTTAGGGATACGTAGGTAACTATCGTTAGGTCCCGGCCTGCGGCCAAAGCGGTCACCCTCTCGCCGGCGGCGGGCAGAATCCCACTTAAGGCCATTTCGAGTGGAGTCAGGCGCACAAAGCCATCTCCAAGGTTAGGGCACCTAAAAAGCCATCGTCATCAAGGTTCGAGCACCTAAAACGCCGTCATCAGGTCAGAGGCACCTAAAAAGCCATCTCCATCGGAGTTCGAGGCACCTAAAAGCGCCCGTCTCCCGGAGTTCGAGGCACACAAAACGCCATCTCCGTGAGTTCGAGGCACGAAAGGCTATCACTAGGAAGCGATAAATCGCTTAATCATCCCAGCGAGACCGAAAATGGTCATTCCTATCCCCGGCCAGAGCGGATATAATCAGACCAAAAATGGTCATCCACCCCATCCCCGGCGAGTTTCTTTCCGATGCTTAGGCATTGTAGAACTCGCTCATCGGGTTCGAGGCGCCTAAACGCCGTCATCTCGGGGTCAGGGCAGAACTACGGCTGGCTTGATTCCCATTCGGGATACGTAGGTAACTATCGCTAGGTTCGACTTCACCGATCACTCGATCATCCATGAGAATATGGAGCCTTACTCGCTATCGACGACCTGACTCCTTCGAAGCGCCGTCGCCCAGGGGGAGTGCTTGTAGAGTGCTCCGATTTGGGCTTGTTAGAATTTTCGTTAGAAAGGTAACGAAAGTTATAACATTTCTAACAATTTCTAACTTATCACATAACATTTCTAACAAAGTGAGGGTAAAATGGGCATTTGTTATTTAAAGGTTAAACCTTAAAAAGAATCTTAAAAGAAAAGCAAAAGAAAGAAAACCAAAGAAATGGCAATCTTTTTGGAAACATAAAGCTATTTACTTTAATTTTGGATTTGAAAAGATTATTCTTCTTGTCAGAAAATTTGGGTACATTTAATGAACGAGTGCACGCCCTCTTGCGGACTTCCATCCGCGGATAGGTTTGCTATTTCCGAGAGGGCTATAAATTAGGCCACCTCCGATCCGCAAAAATGAAGAGGAAGAACACATTTTGCAAGAACCTACGGCGAAATATAGAGAAAAAACGGTAGGGAATTCTTCAGAATTGTCACCTTTTTTCTCTCAATCTTTCCCAACTCATATTCATCCACTCACTCTCATATTAAATCCCCAAGCTTTCTTATGGCTCAAACCCAGAGCCACTCAAGAACTGAGGAAGATTGGTAAACCCTCCTCCTCCTAACCTAAATCTCAACCATGCATGCATCTTCAAACTACAAAATGTGGATTCTTTCATCCTTCTTGCTCTAGATCTAAGAAGATCACCATGGAAGACCATCTCCATTGGATGATCTTCTCACGAAGATCAACATTATTTTCAAAGCTTTTTCTTGTTTTACTTGCAAAAATGCACTTTGAAACCCTAAAAAACCATTTTCAAGCACTAAATCTTGATTTCAAAGGATAAAATTCCCCTTCCCAAGCAAATGAAATGCTTAGTCCTAATGTACCCCAAGGATGGTTTTGGTATAGTTGATTCACCACTAAAATGTCTAGTGATCACTAACCAAAACCTAGGGAAATGGGGACAAGCATGGATGCAAAACCCCCTTAAAATCATATTTTCTTTCTTGAGAAGTTGCTGTCCAGTAGCAATTTTCTCAGACCTCAGTCCATGGTCTTAATTTTTGGGCACAGATGAACTTGGAATTTGGTGTTGACTACAAAATACTTTTTGTAGCCAACATCAAGAACTTTCAGACTATATTTTTACTTATTTTTGGGTGAGTAAAACTCCTCTTTTCAAATTTTCTTTCAGAGGCTAGTTCATCAGCTTCTGGGAATCCAGATCTCATATCTGAGGTTTCCAGAAGGTTTTGACCCCTAAAATCTTCTCCAAAAATGGAAAATTCCTTCGCACAAACTTTATTTAAAGGTGTCTAGAACAGCTTTTCATTCTCTGAGTTTATCCAGATTATGAAGTTTTAAGACCCTTGAATCCCTTTCAAAATCAAAGTTCACTGCCTTTTCATTCTGGCAGAAATGGCTCTCAACTTCAAAAGGTCTTTTGAGTACCAAATCTCAATCCAAAAATCTTCCAAAAAATCATGGGATCAGTTTAAAGTCTTAAAAGATATCCCAATTTTACTTTTCTGAGTTTCAACTTATTTTGGCCAAAACACACACACACACACACACACAAATGAGTTTTCAGCTTGGAAGACTCGTTTTACGAGGCGCGTCGGGTGCGCGCTAACGTCCTTCCCGGTAGCGTAACATGACCTCCGGCACCTAAATCTCTGATCTCGAGAACTTTTGAGTTTTGGGGCTTCAAAATTAAAATGGCGTGGCGACTCCGTTTTCCGGTTTTATTTGGTTTTTCCAAACGCAAAAATAAATTTTCAACGAATAGCAACATCATCACGGTTTCTTGAATGGATCTTTGGTGGACTGGATTTTGAAAAGAT